>JAPYZR010007346.1:0-12961 GCA_030522945.1 Trichopria nigra
AAAAAAAAAAAAATAAAGAAAAAAAAAAAAAAAAAAAAAAAAAAAAAAAAAAAAAAAAAAAAAAAAAAAAAAAAAAAAACAGTTATAACATCTCGGCTTTTCTGGTTCGTTACAGCAATGAAAGTAATACTTGATAAATTGAAAGAAAAAGAAAATGAAGAAAAAAAAAGAAAATAAAGAAAAAAAAAGAAAGAAAATAAAAAAAAGAAGCAAGAAAGATAAAGAAGAAAGAAAAAAGGAAGAAAAAATAAACAAAAAATTCCACTTTGTAATTTTGATTTGTTAAGGGCTATTGTTCCCGTATATTTTTGTAAAATAAAATAAAATAAAATAAATAAAATAAAAAAATGAAGAAAAATAAGAAAGAAAATAATAATGAAGAAAAGAAATATCAGAAAAAAAGGAAAGAAAAAAAGGAAGAAAGAAAGAAAAGGAAAAAAGAAAGAAAAAGAAAGATAATAATACTATTGGAAGAAGAGCGAGAAAATAATATAATTTACAATAAAATATTTGGAAAAGTCTTTAATAAATAAATATAATTAAAAAATATATATTGACTATAATTAATCAGTGTTTGGTTGGGTAACCAAGATGTTCTAAACGTGCCGGTAATTCGAATATCAATAAAAAAAGTAAACAAGTAATCCGCAAAAGCCACAGGCATGATCTGAATGCAACAAAATATAAAGAAATTAAAATTTAACGACCGTGGCGTCTACTGAGATTGAAATCGAAAAACGCCTTGGTTACTTTAACGGATACTTTTCTTTGATATTTTATTTCTTATATACCTTCAAGCATTGGAGTTTAGTGATAACATTAAATTAAGCCTATACAAATTTAAACCTTCAAATAAAAACTGCATGTTTTATACTTTCACTGATAATTTATTTAAACAAATTTTAATATAATTAGTTTTATTACTTTTATTATTTATTTCATTACATTTATTAGTTTCTGCAGCAGATTTCTTCACATTTGTATAATTTTTTTTTTTTTATAATTGTAATACATTTTTACGTTTTTTTGGTAAATTTGATCGATTGAATTTTTTTCCGATAGTTTTTTCAATATTTTTATTTATTTTTGTTAATGTTCTTTCTGCTCTTATTTGTTCATAACAAAATTATCTACTGTAAAAAATTTGTTCATGACAACTATTATCTACTGTAAACATAGACGCAAGTATAAAAAAAATCCAATTTCATTCGTTTCACAAACTGAACTGAATTTTTCATTCTGCATGAAATAGCTCCAGTGCGTTTTATTTTTATTTTTATTATACTGCAAAAACAATATATCTAATTTGTTTGAACGTGCATTATAGTTTATAGTTTTTTTTTTTATTTTGTATTTGAAAAAAAAAAGAAAAACAAAGAAATAGTGAACATTTCAAAATGGCGGCGGAAAATGGCGAACAAAAACCTGAGAATAATACAGAGTTCGAATAAAGAAAGTCTGAAAAAAAATTGCAGTTCAATTCGATTCATTTTGGGCTCAAATTTCTTAGAGAATACAAATTCTGAGAGAAATGCGAAGAGAAGCAGTATTCATAAAGAGTTCAAAAAGTATTCGGAAAGAGTTGACATTCATTTAGAAAATTTAATGAATAGTTTAGGAAAATTTATTTGTTCTCTTTCCGAATACTTTTTGAACTCTTTTTTTAAAGCTACAGATAATTCAGGTTATCTTAATTGTTTGTTATATATATATGTATATATATATACGATGTTTAAAATCAGTCTCATTTTTCGTCATTTTTTTTTTCGTCAGAATAAAATAAAAAAAAAACTATAATTCATATCTGTTCTTCAACAATACAATCAAATGCATTTTTACATTCACGAATAATATTTATAAATGAAATTTTTTTTACGGAATATTCGGAAATATATCGATTCAAAACTATCTTATTAAAGTAAACCATTTTCCCATGGACTGTCTCCAAACAAAATGTGCAGTACGCGTCACTGTGCCCTTTCACAGGTTGCGTCCTGGTTTTAGTAGTGCCGACATGAACCATATCATCGTCTCCGATCGCATCATGCGCACATAAAGTAGCAAATAGTTGAACATTAATAATGTAAGATGCCTCATTTATTATGTTAAAAAGCATTCTATGCAAAATATTGACGCTATACTGAACTCTTTACGTCCACTTCTCGAGCTTTAAAATATGGTGAAATCTTTTCCAAACTTGAAGAATAAATCAAAGTTTTATTATATATATACTTTTTCTATATATAAAAATATTTTATGTTTATATTCGTGAGATACCCATTAAGAATTCTTCAAGAATTTAGTATTTTTTTGAAAGTACACAAGTACGCATGAATTATCTTTAATTTAAAAAGTACGTAATAACTTTACGTTACTTCATAAAGAGTTCAAAAAGTATTCGGAAAGAGTTCAAATAAATTTTCCTAAACTATTCATTGTACATTCTCTAAATTATAATGTCAACTCTTTTCGAATATCCTTTCGAATTCCTACAAATCTTACAAATTTCTTCTCTTTTATATGCATGGTCTCATTACATTCTTTTTACTCTTTCGTATTTTTAATTAAAATCACTTTTTGTCATGTTTGACCTTTCTCCGAAGTTCATTCTGCATCATTTTGGTCACGGTTTCGTCAAAACGTTGTTGTGCTCATTTTGAGCTCAATCTAATTGTAGAATCTATATTTTCATACTAAGATTGGAAATCTTTCTTATTATTTTTGAGAAATTTATATATGTACTAAAATTTGCTTAAATTTTTTTTTTTTAATTCATTTTGAACTCTTTCAAAATCCTATGTGAATTCATTCTCAAAATTTCTTCATTTTTGTCGAAAAGTTTTATCACTTTAATTAAAATCTGTCTTAATATTTTCATCGTTTTAATTCATAAAAGCACACACACACAACTCATGTAAAAAGTTGTAATGAATAAGTACAAAATGTACTCATTAAGTCCTCTTATGCGTCGACTTCCGTGCTCGTTGTTTTCCATCGTTAAGAGCTCTTTCTGAACTCACAAAAAATAGAACTGAAAAGTAAACACATAAGAGATCTTAATGAGTACTTTTTGTACTCATTCTTTAATATTTTCTCCCCTGCTATATCTACCTTTTTCCATCTACATTTATTTTCTGTGACGCATCCAACGAAAGTGCAGAAACAAATACGATCTATCGGCAGTGCACTAATGATTCGAAACTTGACCGCATTTCCCAGTATACATCTTCTCGATCATGTATATTCCGTTACGTTGGCGTTCTCGAGATTCGAAATGAAAACTGGTCGCCCGTAATGCGTCACGTATTGTTTGAAAAAAAAAAAAAAAAAAAAAATAACAAAAAATAACAAAAAAATAAGAAAACCTAAAAATGCACGTGGGATCGAATGAGGTCCAATCAGGGGGACCCCTGCTTGCGGCCTGAATGCCTTTTTCGTGGTGTACCGTTATATCATAGGATATAACTCCGTTCTGCATTTCTGGCACCGTATACCACGTGCGCGTTTCTCTTCCTTCGACTTTGCGGCTGATCGTTCCTTCTTCCTTCGATCTAGACGCCTAAAACAAAAAAAAAAAAAAAATGAAAAAAAACGACCAGAGGAGTCGCGCCGCCGACGCCGCCGCCACCGAGGAAGCGCAATGATCAGTCGTTGAGCATCGTTCGGTCGAGGAACATCATCCGTTTTATTTTCAACTCGCGCATTATTCTTAGGGGCCGAATTTCGAGAAAAACGGGGAAAACCCAGTTCTAAAAAAAAAAAAAAAAAAAAAATTCCGATTGTCTCGGTGCCAGACAACAGTAGCGCGACAGTGATTTTTGAACAAAACGGAAATCGACGGCCGCGACGAAACCGGAAGTCATGGCGAAGATACACGGACTTGCGCTTTTAACTACACTCGTCGTTTTCTACTTAGTAAGTTGCCGATCATGACTGTATCATGTGTGTTGCTCGATTTTGGCCTCTAATGTGTCGTGATTTTGCGTCAATTTTGCATTTTTACAGTGATGACAATAGAAATTTGATAAAAAAAAAAATTAAAAAGTAATGGAAATGGATGTAGAGAATTCGAAAATTCAAAATCTGAAAATGATTTGTAAATTTTCGGAGAAGAATTCAAGATTATTGTAGTGATTAGCTTGATTTTAAAATTTTGTAAACAAACCATAAACCATTAAGAAATTCGGTGTTGATCGAAATTATAGTTTGATATTTCGATATCTATTATAAAATGATTTCTGTCCAGTTTTTTTTTTTTTTTTTTTTTTTTTTTTTTTTTTTAATTTTTTTTTTTTTTTTTTTTTTTTTTTTTATTTTTTTAAAACAAAATACAACATTTAAGGACGATGAAAAATTGAGAATCCAAAAAACTCCATTTTTTTTTCACTGTGTGGAAAACGCGTGTGTGTGAAATTTAACTTTTTTTTATCCATATTTTTTGAGTTAGAGAGTTTATCTTAAAATTTTGGACTCAAAAAAACTTTCTTTCTGAAAAACGATGTATATACAACCGATTTCGTGAATTGAAAACTTGATTATAATAATGACTTCATTATGATTTCATTTTGAACTCATCCGAAATGTTGTTGCTCTTTTTTTTTAATTCTGTTTTTATATTTTTAAGTCAAATTCTGTTTGAATACTTTTTATACGTGTAATGTATATTCTGAATTAGTGAGTAGTTTCTGTCTCACGACTGGTGTTCATTAGTTCTTTTTGAGGTCATTCTTAACTTAATTAAAACCTTTTCGGGATTTATATCGGACTCGTTTTGAATGGTATTGTCATTAACCTCATAATCCAGATAAAATGATTTTGAATTCTTTTAAACTTATTAAACTCATTCGAAATTTTCCACCATCCAAATTTTTCTTTAAATTCTTTTTGAATTAATTTGGGACTCTTTCCAAATGTCGAAATTGTTTTTGGACTCATTCCAGATTCATTTCAAGTCAATCTGAATTTTAATTCATTTTTTATCCTATTGTTTTTTATCCTATTGTTTATTGCATTTTAAACTCATGCCGAATTCTTTTTTAACTCTTTAAGAAATGTATATCTGTATATATGTTGTCATTCTTGATTTTCAAACTTTATTCTCAAGTTTTTCAAGCTTCGTACATCAACTGGAGAGTTTTATTAAAAAAAAATATCAAAAGTAATTAAAACACCTTAAAATGTCAAAAATTTTATTTCGTAACCGCAGTTCGCAATGAACTTAATGTTAAAAATTATTTATAAACAAGTTAAGTTTAAAACCAACGATGAAAATGCTATTGTAAATAAGTTGATGAAAAGTTTAGAATATAGTTTACAAAAGAATCCATTAAATATGAACAGATGCGCGTAAATTTATTAAGAATACGTTACAGAATTATTGAATTTATAAAGAACTCAAAATCATCAAGGTTTGGAGAATTTTTTGTGCTACTAATTGCAGGTGTTGCATGACTTTAAAAATTTATTTAAAAGGATTTACTAGGAATTTGAATAATTTTATATATTTTTAAATAAACAGTTTTGGAAACTCTGTATGAGTACTTCATACATTTATTATGAACCCTTTATGAATTGCAAAAATTATAATAGTTTAGTTTTGCTTATCAAAATTAGATTGAAAAAAAAAAAATTAAAAATGAATTCGTTAGAAAGTGTAGATCAAAGTTCATAATGAACTTTTTTAAGAGGAACTGTACAGTGCACGAATTAATTATAAAACAATGTTGAAATCAAAGCAGCATCAATGACACAAAGGAGATATTTTTTTTTTTAATTCTCACAAAGTGAAATACGCAAATGGCGCACGTGATCGACAATGACGCCTACATACGATGGCAAGAAAATATAAGATCTGTATCTCGCAAGAAGGATGTTACTTTACTGAAAGTCGTTCAAGGGATATCAACAGCATTTCATTGCTATACAAGATGCCTAATGGAAGAAATGCTTCTGATGCGGAGTTGATTTCCGCAGTCACGGTCAATTTGTTCATAGTATATGTATACACAGGTGTCTAATGAGCGCATCGTCGTTGAAAAGTCAGATCGGAAGAGAGTCATGGTACTCATGGTCTACATTTTGCGGTCGATGGTTCAGACATGCAAAATCCTTCATTATAAAATATAATAATCGAGTGGGTTAATTCGTATTTATGTTTTTTTTTTCGCACATTACATGACAATGGATATATTATGCGCATCGCAGCCAACGCGGGAGATTTTCACAACAATTTATACATACTTCGTGGAACGTGTCGTTACATATCAGTGCTACATTGTACGATAAGGCATGATTTATTATAAGTAACAAGGGTATACTTATTGTACCTAGAAGACATTCGATTTTTTCATAAATAATTTTATTCATGATCACTGATGGAATAAATTATCAGTGATGTCCATCTACTTATCATCACAATCTAATTGATTTTGATTTTAGTGTAAATTCACTTCTTTAAGATGTAAAAATATTATTTATGTTCTTATAATATTCAAGAAGATCAAACAAAGTCTTGAAATTATCTGGAACAAAATTTGGAATGTTTTTAAAAAGAAGCAAGAAAGAATGAATAATAAGTAATTCCAATAATATTCAATTCCAGAAGAATTCCAAAAGATCCAAAAAAAAAGTATTTCAAAGCGAATACCAGAAATAATACCAAAAAATCCAGGGGATTCCGAAAATAATCTCAAACAGAATTCCCAAAAGATTATCAGGAATAAGAATACCAAAAGAATTGCAATCAGTATTCCAAAAAGAATATCCGAAATAATACTAATATCTGAAAAATTCCGGAAGAATCCCGAAAAGAATTGTACGATAAGAATACTGCAATAATTCGACAAGAATTCAAAGAGAATTCAAAATTAATTTCAAAAAAATTCGAAACAGGATTCGAAAATCATACAAAAAAGAATGCCAATACCTACAAGATTCCATTATAATTCCGAAAAGAATTTTAAAAAAAGTACTTCAAATGTAATTTCAAGAATTTTATAATTCAAGACGAATTGAAAAATAATTTTCAGGGATTATGCAACTTCAAAAATAAAAAAAAGAGTTCGTCCATAATTCCATAATTCAAAAGACCATAATTCTGGAGAAAAAAAAACATTCAAAACGTGTTGATCAGATTTTAATCGAACTTTAAGGAAACTGCTACTAGGACAACAACATTTAGACAACTTAAGGAAGTGTTTAAAAAGAATACAGAAATTGTCCAAATTCAATTAATAAGTCATTCTATAAATATTTCCGGTTAGGTTAAACCGCAATTTAGAAAGGGATCAAACATGAATTTAAAAACTAAACTAGATTAAAAAAGAGTTCAAAATGAGTTTAAAATAAGTTCTAATTCGAACTCACAATGATTTTAAGTGAGTTCAAGTTTTTTGTATTACTTTTTTTTCACTAAATTCAACATTTATATCATAAATTTATGTTATTTCAAGAAAATTTTTATAAGAATTCATATACAATTCACATAGAATTCTTGCTATGTATACAAAATTTTTACTTTTTTTTTATGAAGAGTTCGAAATAAATTGATGAAATTCTCCATGCACTCCTTTTATAAAAGTAGGATTTTTCCCTTGTCGAAAACAAAAATTTGATTTTTCAGAAGTGAAATTAAACATTTGAAAGAGTGTCAAAATTCACTCTGTTACAAAAAGTGGTTTATTTTTTACTCATTTATAAAAGGTGTAAAAAACGTAACTTATCATATATCGTCGAGATTTGGTATATATTGAAATGTTTTTACAGTATATATAGTCGGCACACAGTGAAATAAACACACTTCTTCGTATAAATAGGCCTTTAATTTCCTTCTATTACAACTTGTAATTAGTATCATTACGCATCGTAATTACGTAATTTACCGTAACTTCTGAGTAATTGACCGATTAACGCTGAACTACTGAAATCCTCGTCACAAATATAATATCGAATGTTACGAGTGTTCTTGGCGAATTTTTACTTCAATTCAAAATTATTCGCTTTATTCACTATATATAAACATAAATCATATCTCAATCTCAAAATGGCTGTTTCAAAATGTCCGCGGAATAGAAAAAAAATGGTTTCTTCGTAGAATTTGACAGACCTCGATATCGAGGACTTTCAAGAACGCCGTTGTTCTTTTAAAAATTCAAAATGGCAGAGTCAATATGGCGGAACAAAATTTAAAGTCCAAGATCAATGTCTCGTTCGAATCGAGTTATCGAATTAAAAATCACTGTTATTTGACGACACTCTTAAGCGTGTAAATGTTCATCTTCTTGTATGGCCTAATAGTTCATCATCCTAATAGACTAGTTTGCGGAACGACAATCGGCGCGTATCACATTTACCTCGACGCACTTTTACCATATATATATATATATATATATATCACATATTACGTGTACGGACACGAGTATATAATTATACTACATTGTTATTCTTGTTTGCAGCTTCACAATGCGGAAGGTACGGAAGAATCGAAGCAGCTTTCTCCGCAATCCAAGGAAACGAATACCGTGAACTTCGTTAGGCTGCTGATCATGAGGCTGATTTACGGCATTGCCTCTGTTCTGGGTCTGGAGGAGAATCTTCAGGATGTGTTTGGAGGGATTTTCGTACCACCTGGCGTAGACGACGATGACGACGATTACCTAGGAGGCGATCTAATTCCCGATGGCTTCTTTTAATGTCGATGCCGTAGTTGACAATTTCCCTGTATAATATATCACTTACTCCTACGCTGAAAAAAAAATGCCTCGGTAAAGTTTTTTAAAACTGGCCATGAATTAGTTTTGAATTCACATGGAGTTCGCGAAGAAGTTCCTCCGAAAGTCTAGCGAACTAATTTTCCGACGAATTCACTCGCTATAAGGGTCAGGTTTCGAATACTTATTCTTAAACCCTTTAGCGAGCTTTTTTTTCAATGTATGAAAGTTCATCCATAAAACCGTCCATAATAATTAAATGTATAATTGTAATAGGCATTAAGGATCGAATAGCAATAAGAATTCGCCAATATTAGAGAATTTAAAAAGATTTCCAAGATAAAAAGTGATTAATACTTTTCGAATTCTCTTTCTGGCTGGAACGTTGCTCTCTGACATTTGTACTAAAAACCATATAACGTATTTATACATTAACGTTGCTGTAAAAAAGTACTGTGCTATGCGTGTAATATTGTGCTTGATTATTTTATTTATTTATTGAAATAATTATTTATTATACCAATAACTTGTACAGTTTTTGTAAAAAAATATCTGGCGTGTGGTATTGTATATTGTTGCAAAACTCGAAATACATATATTTATATTGAAGTTATTTGTGTATTTTTATTATTATTATTATTATTATAGGTAAAAGTATTTTTTCTGTTTAGTATAGAGACAATCTTAATACTAAACAAATAATTGACGATGACACTGGTTTACAAAATGAAGAAAACTGTAATATGACATGAATATGTCGATTAAAATTAATTTTTTACATTCCCACTTGGATTTTTTTAATAGTCGATGGAGTACGGTGAAAGATTTCACCAAGAAATCAAAACCATTGAACGCAGTATGGCTTTTGGGATGAAAGAATTTTATAGGGGACTATGTTTGGTTCTTCATCAAACAAACAAACCCAAAGAAGAAGAGAAGACAAACCAAGAACCAAAATTATTTCTAATAGACTCTTATAATATTGAAATTGAAAAATAATAAAAATGAACGTTTAATTCTATGTAAATAAATAAAAAAAAAACAAATACAAAAACCGAGTAAACTTTGATTTTTTATATCAATTGCTCAATTGCTCATAACTGATCCGGTATTAATAACAATAGATTTTTTTTTCAGAAATACCTTGTTTTCCTCTGTAAAACATCGACCTATATGTGTAAATAATAAGAAATTACTAAACATAATTTAACGTTATCTATATATTTTTGCATGGTGATTTTTATGGTGATGTATTTTAGATTTTTATTTTGGCCTAAAAGATCAACGTTTCTAATATATTTTGGCTCATAATTAATACAAAATATCATAAAAATGATCTGTTCAATATAATTTAATTATTTAAAGACATTTATTGTCAGGCCAATACAGTTTGTCAGAATTGTATAGATAATATTCTAGGATCTTTCTTACCCAACGTTTCGATCCTAGTGTGGATCATCTTCAGGGATTTCTATCAAAATGTCACAAAAGAAAACCATGAAAATTATAGAAACGTAGAAATTTTTGATATTATTCAATACTAAATTTAATTATTAAATTCGATCTTTTATATATACGTTCTCGTTTTTTGGAATAGTAAAGGTATAGCGCACACTGACAATATTGTCATGTCGAATCTTTACAAAATAAAAATGTTATTTGTTTTTGAAAAATTGAATGTATAATGACATATATTTTGTATTAGCGCAATTCATTTCAATCAATGATTCGAAATGAATTACAATTTTTAAATTGCAAACGATACGATCCAATCCAATAAACGCATTAAAAAATAATCTGTCAGACAAATATCATTTGTGAACTCAAATGCATTGGAATGTATTGGAGTATAGATATGAATTCGTTCCGTTGTAAATGAATTCTCTTTAACTGTTCCGAATCCATTTCAATGCCTTTTCGTTTGCTGGCAGCCATTCGAATCCGAGTATAAACGAAACTGTATTTTATCGTTATCTCAAAAATAGAATTGAAAACATCGAGAAGAAATTTCGTACAAAAATAATAATCAAAAATAATTCTTAATACAATAATCGAAATTGGATTTAAATAAATTCAGAACTTTAATGAATTCCATCTAAATTCTATACTTATCCTTCTATTATGTCAAATTTGCAAAATTCAAAATGGCGGAGCTAATATGGCGGACATAATTTTGAATAATTTTCCATTTCTTAGGTCATTTAACCATTTTTGAGTCACTCATTTTTCTATTCATGCAATTCAGTTGAAAGTCGCCACCGGGACCAATCTGACGTTACTCTTACCAAATTCAAAATGGCGGATTCAATATGGCGGATCCAATATGACGTACAAAGAAATTATAAATGCCTTTGTTTTTGAACAAAATTTGCCAGTCGGGGGTTTTTGTGGTCGCTGATGACGAATCCGATCTCAGACTCGTAAGAATAAATATGTTGCACTTTTTAAAGTGTTATCACGTATCGAGATGCCTGAAAAACATATAACAAAATAATGCGCTTAAAAACAATTTTTTTTTATTTATTATTTTATTATTTTGATTAAGGATTTATTATTATTATTATTTTATTTAAATGCATTTGAATGTATTATATACATTTTCAAATTGTACGAATTTCTTTTTTTTGATTTTATTGTTTACGGATTTGCGTAGATTCAAGCGTAATATTTTTTTTTCGTTTTTTTTTTTATTTTTATTTTCAAAAATTGTTAAAAAATATATATTATATTGCTGGAATTAAAATATATTATTGCCTTTAAAGAATAAAATATTAATTGTCAAAAAATACAAAATATAATTAAAAATGTTAAAAAGATATAATAATGTTAAAACTTTTATAACTTGAATGAATTATAATCCACTCTTTTATTTTTATTAAAATGGATTAAATTTTCCAATCAATTTCAATGCATTTTCTTTACCCGAGTTATACGATTCGCTATTCCGATAAATCCCAGCTGACGCAGTAAATTAATTATGTCACAAATATGTATCACGTATTAATTTGTTACACCAAATGTTACACAAATGTTACATTAATGTTACATAATTGTTATATTGCGGCTGACTGGGATTACTAATTAATCTTTTAATTCCTATGGAAGTCTGTATTCTAAAAGGTGATTTATTTTTGACATGGACAATCCGTAATCTATGTATCATTATCCCAAGTGTGTAAACATAGCCACTAAAACCTAAAAAATGAATTAATGTTTGTCTGGAATGAAATTATACCCAATTACAAATTCTTTGCACGGCGAGAAAATTACTTGCTTATTTTAATCCTCTGCGTAAACAAACAAATCACACGCGAAAATCGTCATTTTTAGGGCAATTACTCCATATGTGAGATCGTTTTTTACGCGATACGACAATAACCGGGCAATATAATATATATATATATTATTGTTATGACAATTATTACAACAATGCAATTAATACTCGAATTCCCGAGGTGGGATATGAAAAAAGTAGCGGCTCCGAATACTGTTATACCTCTTCTTTTCTTTCACTCGTGTCATGCGGGTCCTTATAGCTCATGTTCAGAATAAAGATAACGGCTTACAACGTATGCGTATACCTGCAGCTAACGGTCCCGATATATATACTAAACGGGGGCTAATTATATGTGTACGCGCCGAATATGACACTGGGTTATTGGGTATATTGCTTGTCTATCCGTGTCGAATGACACGATATATTGGTATTTCGTAAGCATATATGTAGCCGCAAATGTATACGTGCTGGTTTCGTTCTGTGACTTTTTGATACGGCCTAGAAAAATATTCTTAAAAAGACTCGTTACGAATAAATAACACTTTTTTGTGAATGATCGAAAAACCCGTAAAGCCGCACTATATAGATATAAAGATGAAACGTTATTTATTGATGAAGTTATAAATAGCGGAGAAAGTTTCTTCAACGCATCCAAATTAGGAGATGTAAAAAGTTGAACAGAATGAGTACAAAATGTACTCTTTATAATTCTTATATATCATTCTCAAGCTTATTTTTTGTAAGTACATCTTTAAGGGCTCTCTTTGAGACAAAAATGATGGGATTAAAAGAGTACATATATATATATATGTCGCATTGTTGGAGTTCATTTGTTTTCCTTGTAGCGTAGCGTTCCAAGAACTACATTGGTTTCAGTGAGTTTCGTTATTATTGTTATTGTAAACGAAGGCTCCCGCCAGGACCCAGGAGGTCGTCGATCGGTGTTTTGGTTTTTCGGGAAAGATCGAAGGATGGA
>JAPYZR010007348.1:0-11805 GCA_030522945.1 Trichopria nigra
TTTGCAATGTGTAACCATGGATTTTGATAGCTGACGATTCGAGGACGCGATATTTTGGGGTATCGTGGCAAATTGCACTCGGTTTTCATGTGATAATGGATAATGATTAAAAATGGTTTATTTCTAAAAAAATCGCGTTTTCTTTCATAAAATGTGCCGTAACTTTTTTTGAGTAAACAATAACCAAATTTGGACTTCGGAATCTGAAAGAGGGATCATTTTTACGCCGAAAATGGTTTTTGAAACATTTTTAAACTTTTTTTTTTCATACAAAGTGCGAGCCGCAAGGTTGTGGTACATTTTGCGTCCTCTTGGTCCTTAATGGGTTAAACGTTTATTATACGATCGAATTCTTAAAGGGAAGTAAGCCAACAGAAAAGTTTTTGTAGTCCGATTTTACCCGGGAGAAACGCGCATATATGTATACATATGTTACGTAAGAATCTCACACGTGGGTTGTTTAGCATTTCTATTTAACTTGTAAAACGCGTAAAATGTAAGCAAATGTGAGTCAAGGATAGATTGCTATTTGTGTACTTAATCCGGCATTTCCTGCGCTTACTTTATTACGGAATGTGTGAAAGGCTAAAATTGCGTGAAAATGTATAAATGGAAAGCTAGACTCAGCCTTTCAACAATGCAATTGAATGGACGTTGTGACCGGAAGCTGAACGTGATCCGAAATGTAGTTCCATATTTATGCACCTCTCGGATTTATATTTTATCGGGCGATCAACATTGGAGTGGTCAAACTTTGAATTCATTAAAACTTTACATGCAGGAGCCTTTTTTGTTATAGGTTTGTTTTCGCGAAATCATATTATGTACATTAGCATACGAACTTTCCCCGTATAACGCCCGTAACTGATCGTATGGTTACAAACAACGCGATAACAGTCATTGGAACGAGATATATTCATAAACGATTGTCTCATTTTACGGTAACACTTTGCTACATTTTTGTAACATTTGCGACTTTTTTGTTGACGACAGTGAAATTCGAATTTCACGAATGAATTTTCAGCAAATAATTTTTATACGTGCAGCAATAGTTTGTAAAGGCCCCTATAATATTTGAAACGCGTCAACTCATAATTAAAACAAGAATCCAAAAAATGATAAAGATATAAGAGACGATAGAAGAATGTATTTTAAAAATTATACATCACCATTTAAATCCAGTGGGAATGAAGTCAGCAGCAAAAGCGAATGATTATGTGCAATCGTAGCATCAGTGAATTGCAGCATCGAATTGACGAAGCGCTACAAAGATGCGATTTGCATTTCTAGGGAAAATGGCTGCATAATTAATAAATTGTGCAAATTCTGTTTATGAACCACGCATAAAATGGGCTCGCGCGGATAACGAATCTTCTTGTAGCAGTTACACGAGAAAGTATGTTTGAAATATTTCTTTCCTTAATTCGAATTATTTTTTTGAATCGAATAAAAAATACAATAAATGTATAAATATATATATATATATATATATTCGAAATTTGCTTGTACGAAACCTTATATATAAGGTGACCAACAATAATTGGCTAATAATAAGGTATTGGTGTGATTCTTGGTACAATTTGAAGCAAATAAAGTTCAGTACAAAAATTTTATCCGATTATTCCTATACTTTAATTACAGCATCATTTTTAGTTGGCCTTTGCGGTGTATTTAAATGCATTGTGATGAGGGGCCATCCTCAAACATTTGACCATTTTTTACCAGATCTTAGCCACCTTATAATTTCGTATATATATATTTATTATCTCATGAATATATTTCAACATTATGAAAATTGATCGAGGGATAAAGTGATCATTATACGAAGAATTGTTAAAAATTTAATTTCATTGATATTTATCAACATATTATATGTATTACGCTGTTATTATTATTAATGATACGTCTCTCTGTAAATATCTAGTATGTATTCCATCGCGATTAGTATTTGAGCACAATTACAATGTTTATGTAAAAAGGAAGATAAAATCTCCTACAGAGATAAGCAATCACAAGTATATTTATTGTATGAACCGATTTAAATGCAAGCAAGATTCAGCGGTTTGGAAAACAAGGGAGAGAGGTGCGCTTGCCACTAATAAAAATTGAGTAATTTCGGAAAACGAAAGCTTGACTAATACGACGAGGTCGAAGTCGTTAAAGTATATCGAGCATGGCCGCAATTTAATTTGCTTATGATGTATTTGCAATTTTATTCGCTTATGGATTTTACCAGTTTATCAGTTTTTTGTTTTCAAACTGATATCACGAATTTTGTCAATCGTAATTATTACTTATTGCTGCTGTGATATTGTGAGTAATTGCACATCGTTTATACTGACGTCTTTAAAAAGTTGATTTTAAACTCTTCTTATAACGTTGCGCATTTTAACAAATCTCCAAATTTATTGGAGAGTTTAAAAATTCATTTTCTATATCGTTGTTATATTACCTTTCAAGCCATAATAATTATATTATAGGTACTATTGATTTTTGAATAATTGTATTGAGTGTAAATGGTAGCTTAAAAATTTTCGATGTATTGACAGACTTTTAGTCTCCTTCCATAATATTCGCATTTCGTAAAGATTGTCGAAATTTTTGTATGGGAACATAACCTCAACATTTTCAAATTCAACTATTAGGTTCAATGATAGATAGAAATCCATACCTCCCAGTAAACCAAGAAGCATTCAAATACTCTGGTAGAAATTCTGTCCAGTTTTATTGGATACAGATCATTTTCTGGCTAAGTTAAGTGGTTTAAAACTGTGTACAGCAAAAATGCCCATAAACTAGACAATAACAAATAAGCAAACTAGTTTTTTTGTTACAAAACTATCTAAAATATTGCACAAAATTAATGTATTTAAACTGTCCACAGCTTTGGCTAAAAATCTTGCCTAATAACTGTTCAGTAAGATTATTCAAAATGTGTATAAAAATATCCTGTCTAAATATACAATAAAATTATTTAAATATTTGCACATAAAATCAATGGGTAAATGTTACTTACATACTGTCCAGTTAAAATGAACATATTAGCCAAATTCTGGGTTAAAAACTGGACAAAAAATGATTAGCCTATTAGTTTTTCCAAAAATTATCTACAAAAGTTATCTAAAAAATAACCATACATTTCCATTAAGAAACTGGCCAGATTTCAATAAGATATTGTCCTCAAACTGGCTAGTACACAAGTTTATTAGCCAAAAACTGCAGTAATTAGGCGCAATTTCTACCAGGGTACCAGAAATAGGATTAAGAATGATAGAGATGAAGTATTCGTTTTGGACTCAAACTCATCTATCATTCTTAATCCTATTTCTGGTACTTGAATGCTTCTTGGTTTACTGGACTATATACAGGTGAGGAAAAAGTAATCATACGGATGGAATGCAATCATTGTGAATCCGCCATTTTGTCCGTCTTAAAAACTTTGAAGAAAGAGATAAAATATACCTAGATCGATAAATATTTATAAATCAGTTGTCAAATTGAATTTATGATTTTTATGATTATTTTTCAATTTTACCACCATGAATTCGACCATTTCTTTTATTGATGTATTAAATTCTACTCCTTCAAATCTTTATGTATAAAAGTTTCATAAAAGAATCAAAAAATGATTACAATGTACAAAAGTAACCAGCAGGATCTTATCCTGACTTTTCTCAGGATTGTCTTTCTTCGAAGATATCTCAAAAAGGAAGCATCTCAGTTTTCAAAAAGGCAGACTATTATATATACATCTTTCAGAATGAATCATTTTTTGAAAGAAATACGTCTGAGAACGTCTGGGGCTTGAACTTTTCGACTATTGTTGCTTTCTCGTAAAATATCGTAATAAAATTCCTTCTTCTTTTACCTTACGAGTGTCGCAAACGGTCAATAATAAATAATTCCTTAATTTATACTGCGGATGTCCCCGCGGTAAAACAGAAACACTGTTCTCAGCTATAGGAATATAGATTTTAGAAGAGGCGCGTGATTAACGAGGCATTCTTTCAGACACGTTGACAGAAACTTTCCTGCCTTCAACGGGCACGTCTCCTGCTCGTTTCTGCATATATATATACGTGTAAAGTGTATACGAGCAGGGTCGGAGCCAAAAAAGAGATACACTCGGTTGAATTTCCAACACCCAGATGTTTGTCAATTAGGAGAAAGCTCGTAAGAGTATATCGTGGAATGATACTCTGAAAA
The DNA here is from genome assembly GCA_030522945.1 of Trichopria nigra. Taxonomy (NCBI): domain Eukaryota; kingdom Metazoa; phylum Arthropoda; class Insecta; order Hymenoptera; family Diapriidae; genus Trichopria; species Trichopria nigra. Next base: position 4,207 of record JAPYZR010007348.1, read on the forward strand.
TTTTTACGAGGGCAGCATCGTAAATGTCTATTTTATCGTACACGTCCACGAAAAAATGGATCATCCTATGGGTTGTAAAGGGGCATCAAACATGCAGTCATAGGTCAAACGTATCATGGGAACATATACGGTGCTGCACGACGAGCTAAAAATTCGACGATTCATTGAAAGTCAGAAATGAAAACGTCAAAATAACGCATGACAAAAATGAATTTTGCAATAGTTTTATCAAGGATTGTATAGGTGTCCGGTTGAAAATATTCCATTATGATTTTAAGATTCGATTTGTTATTTTAAATGTTATTGCATTTTAGGTAATTAAATATATACGTATTGACCCATGAAGATTAGATGAGACACGAGACAATTAAATATTCATAAATCATATATATGAAAACGACCACTCATCCAATCAGGGGTAGAAACGCCTGAAGAAAGGAGCAGGTCCATTACCGGACGATTGAAGGAAATATTGTGTTGCCCCAGAAAAATATAATTGTAATCGATGCATATCGCGAGAAGATGCGATAATTTTGCAAAGTATATCTATATTTATCGAGCGAATACTTTGATCACTGGGTCGACCACTTTATTGCGCCGTAAATCAAGAAATGATGCGATTAATTATTCGATCATCGTAAATTCCTGGCGAGAAATCGATTTTCCAATAATTATATTCCGTTAGGGATTAAAACGGATTTACAGCATTCGTGGTGTAATATTTTGTAGATCGTTGATGCTACGTCGAGGATCAATTTATAGCTGATTATTGAAAAATTAGTAATTTCCAACGAAACTTGACACGCGATGCATTTTAACGAGCGGTGTTTCGTAATAGTACCCCTTTACGATGTTATCTTGAAATGAATTTGATATAAACGTGTGGAACGAATTATTTATTACTATTTTTCGATACTAGGGCGGGAAGATATTTTTTTTTCAGAAGCTATAGTGAAGAGAATGACATTTAGACGCACGGAAAAACTGTTAGTTTCTATATTACTATAATAGATGGCGCGCGCAGTATTGTCATTTTCGCGCAAGTGGCAAAGCTTTCATTTATCTCTTTACTATATCTAATCTGCAAAATTAGATTCTATATTTTGCATCAGGTTCGGCATTTCAGAGATATTGCAAATTTCAATGATTTTTGACGGGCCTTTAAATACTCGGCCTCGTCGCTTTCAAGTGACCTTCTCGTTCACTGTGTTTCATTAGTCCCAAACTGGTGTTTTCTTTGGGGATATTCGAAGGGCGACTGCGTATATATACACAAGCCAAACGTGCATTCAGACGCTCGCGACCGACATTCAATCATAAATTCCAGCGGCAGACTGACGTTCTTGCAAATGCACACTTATTCCCTCGTCGGCAGACATCGAGATGAAAATTGTTCAGCATGTTGAAGAGCAGCATTTTCCACTATTACGCAAGATTAATGTATACAGAGATTTCTGAATTATTCATGAAATATCGTGGAAAAAATATATGACGACAGGAAAGAAATATAATAAAAAGGATAAATTTTCAATCATACTTTGACCCATTAAATGACGTCAGTTTTTCAACGAAAAGTTCTTAGAATTCATCGGGGAATTCAAATAACAAAATTTTCCCAAAAATTCGTCGACATTCGCAAAAGTAACAAAAAATTCTATTTTATTTTTACTAACAAAAAATGTAATCTTAAATTTTTTATAAATAATTAAAAAACAATCCATCGCTACGAAAGACCATTTTTCTAATAATAAAATACGCACGCCTTTCAGCAATCTGTTCGTTGCTGCGTAATCCGTTTGCTAATCACGATTCCAAAATGGCGCCTGGTCGCTGTATAAAGTATAAAATCGCCTATGCAGATGCTAGATTAAAAACCGGCGTGAAGCTCCCTTAATTAATTCCGCTGAGATAAGTTCGGATGGACGGATCGATCGAAACGAGGGCGAGCCAACAAATAAGTAATCGCCGATGTGAATGCACTCGTTCCGTCCACCCTACGGTCACTCCACCCTTTTTCGAACGACCATTCGGTTAAGTTTTTTACGACAAAGTGTAATCCCCGTTAGGACAGGGACACAACATTAAAAAAAAAAAACAATTACAGTCTCTCTAAATTTTCCTGAACAACTTTTCAACACAGATTAAAATTGGCATCACTCTTTTCAAGGTTGGTGTCATTCCAATCGCACTGTGAAATGTTTAATTTATAAACAATGTCACTTTTTAAGTGTATCATATTGTCATTTTATTAATTGTCATAACAATTATACTTAGTATGCAAAATTATATATTTAATATGCAAAATTTTTATATGAATTTTCATCATGATGTACAAAATTCCTTCAAAAGAACAGAAAAATAAGAAAGTATATAACATAACCTCTTTTGGGCTTGAACAATAATATTTAAATTAAAATGTGTGCGAAATCGGACCATTGCATGTTACGATACTTAAAAATGTAATTAAACATGATAAATATACCGTAGAAGAAAATAAGACCAGTTTATGGTCATATTTTCTGGACTCAATTACTTTTAACAAAGAGGGCAAAAGCCGATGTCATTTTCTACTAGGATACGATTATCTACATTTTAAAATGATTTTAACATTTATATAAAATCAGAAGAATAACATTAAGATTATATTAATTATATCTTTTGCTTCATTTATTAAATAAAATGTATCAAAGGACCCTAATAGAAAATAAAACCGTTTTATGGCCATTTTTTTCTGGACTTTATTACTTTTAACATAGAGGCCAGAAGAATTGGGCAGAAGCTGGTGTCATTTTCTACCGAGGGGAATAATGAACCAGTACTCAATTAAATATACATACTGGTAAAAGTATGTACAGAATCAGTCATCGGTTTTATAAACAATCAGGAGTCGCGAGATATCTCCGATTTTATGATCTCAGATCTCCATTGTTTTATGCAATATTGTAGCAACATTTTTCATCTTTTATATTAATAAAAACTAAATAAAAATTCAATATTTTCTGCCATTTTCAGAATTTTTCGTTTCGTGTAACAAAAAAGAAATGGTGCAAAATGTTGAATAATATCGAGCAATAAATAACGATATATTCATATATTCTTCTCAATACATGACATTTTCCTTAAAGTGTTAATGAGATAAATTGATCTCGGAAAAAAATGTGTTTGACACGAGGTCATACTGTCCTATATTCATCATATTGCGCGGCTTCTATCGACATATGTATATCGTTACACACGTGCAGGTCATAAAAATCTCAAACATAAATAGGTGCGAAAACTGCACGCGTTATAAGCTCAACCACAAAGAGTATATACACGAATGTGATGTTAACATCCTGTGAAGCGCAAAATCGGCTCAAAAGTAGTCAAAATCAATTCAGTACTGTTATTTTTAATTAATTTTAGTATTGGTGATTATAAGTGTTGACTAACTGGACTTTTCCATACGATTATAATCATTATAATTAATTATAAAATCTTGATGATTACTTTTGTGTAGGTATAGCCTCAACACTAAAAATCACGCCTTTGAAAAAAATTATTTTATTGTACACTCGAAATTTGATATTTCATCATTGATAGTTTTGTTGTCGAGGGAAGGAATTAACGCAGTTACTGAAAATGAATCGAAATTCACAGATATTGAATAACCCAGTAAACAAAAATGTACTGAAAGTTTAAAAACTAGAAAGTATTAAAAAACATCCATAGGGATTATCTCCCCGCAGTATCATGAAAAAAGCGAAACTATACGAGATCGAGTGTCTTTCTAGAAACTGTGTATTTATATTTATTATTCGAAAACATACATTTCAGTTTGTTAACGCATTCTGCTTTCGTTAAAACATAACCATTAATCAAAAAGATTAAAAGGTTCGTCAGGTGCATCTAAAAAAAAATCTTTTTACGATCTCCTCTCGCGTTCTTGCTAAAATTTCATCATCCGAAAAAAAAAAAAAAAAATTACCAAACTCCAGAACTTTTTTCAATTTCTCTAGAACTTAGATATTGTCAACGTCGAGTTTGCCGTGAGAAATGGACCATTTCTTGAACGTGTAACAAAAATTAGCGCTGAAATAAAAAAGGCATCGTCTCATACTATGTAGTGGCTTCTAACGACAACAATTTGTCATTTGGAAGAATTTTATTTTCTTTATCTCTTTTTGATTTATTCGAAGTCTTGATGTTATACTCGCGTTACCTGGAGAAAGGGCGGTACAGCAAGAAATATTGCAGCGATATTGAAATATTAAAGCAAGATTACAGCAACATTGTATTATATGATATATTGCAAAGTAACATTGCTGCAAAATTACAGCAAGATAACATTATGACTTATCACAAGATAATATTTCAGCAATATTGCAGAATTGTTGCATTACGACGTAACACAAAGCAATACCGCTGGAATATTAAGGAAATATTACACGCAATATTTCGCAAATCAATCTCTTTGCAATATAGCGGAAATATTGAAAAATAATATATTATCGCTGCATTATTTTCCCTACATTGCAAAGAAATTGATTTGTGATGTGTTATAATGTTATCTTGCTGCAATATTGCAACAATATTATTATATGCCACGATATTTCACTGTTCAATTATTTCCTTGCAATATAGCGCAAACTTTGCACAGCGATATATTACAAATCATTATCGCTGTAATATTTCTGATACAAAAAATATTTTCGCAATGTGTTACGAAGCAATATTGCTGAAATAATGCAGAAACGTTACGCCACAATCGTTAACTGATCAATCGCCCAATAATATAGAGGAAATGTCTCACAGTGATATATCACAAAGTATCTGTAATGTTTATGCAATATTGTATATCACAACGCAATATTGCTAAAATATTGCATAAATATTACGAAGCAATATTTCACGGTTTAATAATGTATTTTATAACTCATCTTATAAAATGGCGAGATCTTAAGGCTATTCCAAAATGTTCGTTGTGGTTCGTTAAGAAACTAAGGCGGAATACAGCAATACCCACAATATATCAATGACTACAATGATATCTCCAAAACATTTCATCTGAGATATTAATATTTTGGAAATATTTTCCGGGATATTATGGAAACATTTCCACAACTTCTTTGTTGGAAGAAACTCCACGATACATTTCAGAATTATTTTTACTGTTTTTTTCTCACTCGCGTCCCTCTGCCACTCAACCCGTGTTGTTTCGGTTCATTGAGAAATGAACGGAACCAAGGAAGCAAAGTATCGTTTTCTCTTTCTCACATTGCCAGTGGCGGAGATGAGGGGGAACGTTAAAACAAAAAGACTTTAGAACCAGAAGATCTAACTCGACTAGTGGAGGTATGGCAAGATTTGTCAGATAGGCTAAGGGAGATTTACATACAGTTGGCCCCTGCCCAAATATATACTATCCTAATCTACATCTCTCTCACTCTCTCCAAAGCTATAATTTTCCACCTGTCCAAATCTATATTCTCTCTTCCACTACAAGCCTCTTACGTCGTCCAAGTTGAATTATGATTGGCGAGCGCAGCGATCTAAAAGGAACTGGTCGGAAAGGTAACGAAGGTTACTCTGCAGGTGGGTGGGTATAGAGAGATTTCCTAGATTTGGACAGGATCTATTGTATATTTCACATGGAAATTTGGTGATTTCATTATCTGATGTCAAATGGGAACTTGTACAGTCTGCAGATAGGTTTCTGCGTGCATCAACTATCACATTGGATTGGTGGAACTAGCTAGTCCTAACTAGCGACTTCCATCAATTCAAACTCCTCCCATCATGTCCAGTATGGATTGCTACCACAGTCACTCCATGACATCCTTGCTGCATTTCCGGTTCCTAATCTTCTGACATTAAAATAAGTACTACAATTTCGAACTCTTGAATTTAATGTAGACCTTCCAATTGTTTACAAACAGACTTTTCTTCTTTCAAACCCATACTCCAGGTATTATTCGTTAGCGACTTGCATCCTTTCAAACTCCTCCCATCATGTCCAGTATGGATTGCTACCACAGTCACTCCATGACATCCTTGCTGCACTTCCTGTTCCTAATCTTCTGGCATTAAAATAAGTACTACAATTTCAAACTCTTGAATTTAATGTAGACCTTCCAATTGTTTACAAACAGACTTTTTTCATTTCAAACTCATACTCCAGGTATTATTCGTTAATGGTACACGAAGGATTCGAAACATGACCAAACACATAACCTCTTGTAAGATGACAGAGTAACATCGAAAACAAACAATAATGGCGTGAGATCATCGATCTCCTACAAGATCGAACGTTGGCGGACATCCCGCAGATCACCGCTCTTACGCGACGAGTGAAAGTGTTCTCCCGGTACGGGCCGTAAATATATGTACACAACACGCAGCTGGTGAGGCCTGGTCCCCCCGTGCGTCCGCCCCCGCGCGCGTCAACAACAAACGGCGCACGGCCAATTCGGCGCTTGGTCGGCCGTTGCAGTAGCCGTTGCGTCGCGCCTCCGTACGGTTGGTCGGTGCACGCTTGCACGTCGAGTGCTTATTATACACATATATATGTATATATAGAGTATACACAAGTGCAACATATCATATACCCAAGAGAGCGCGTCGCGGTCCACCGGGTAACTTGACGAGGTCGCTCTTCCGGTGATTCCGAAAATTGCGGGTACTTTAAACGAACCGCGCAACTATCGTCGCCACACCATACCAGGCGTCATCTCTTCCCCCTTCTTTTTGCTCGTTGTCGGCCCCCCCCCCCCCCATTCCCCGTTTGGGGGGTGTAAACACGTGCATTTCGGAGTTCAGGGTCTGGAGCGGATCCTCGCGCACGCTATAGGAGGATGTGACGCAGCTGCGGAGCAGTCGGTGGTCGGAGTTACAAGCACACACACGCACACATACAATATAGTGTTGGCGCTCGTGGACAAACACGAGGAGGTACGTAAATCGACCATGATGCTCGGGTATGCGTGAGCACGATGCGTGCCGTAGGTGTCGAAGAGTATAGTGTCTTGTTTATGCGCGCGTCCCTTCAACACAGAAGATTTTTACGGCTTTACACCGAAGTCCGGTTTTTGCGGTTTGGCCATTTTTGAACCAAGATACATAATGCGCGACTTTCTTGGAATGCGTTGCCAAACGACGTCGTGGAGGATTATCCAACCTCGAACTTTACGAGCCTCTTCCCTGTAATCGGGCTCCCTTGTTGTGTGCGTTCGACGAAGGGAGAGCGAACAAGGGCAGACGGATGGCAATTCCATCGGTGATTTTTCACGTTTTAAGTATATCCATTTCGTGTGCTGGCGAGAGATGTCAGAAGTAGAATTGCGATCATGAGAGACAAGTATTTGAAAGATCGGAGTGATGGATTAATAACGAACGATTGAAGCTAACGCGTGACAATAATGACGTGTCATTTACGTTTTTTGTGCAGGTTCTGGAATTACAATACTTGCCAATACGTGATCCCGTAACAAGAAAAGTGAATAATAATAATAATAATGATTGAAATGTATTTTCAAATTTTGGGTTTTTGGTAGGGTAATTCTACATGACCCAATCTTGAAACAGACATTGCTGACATTGATTGAACATTGAATGAGAACT
>JAPYZR010007349.1:0-14130 GCA_030522945.1 Trichopria nigra
TGGAAATGAGTGAATTTCGAAGATGTTTTCATTAATATTTAAGAAACGGGATTCAAGATGTTCTTGAAAAAATATTATGTTATGTAGCATATAAAAATAGCAATTTTCATAAAAATTGAACGTGATTGGCCATTTTATTATTAAAATATAAGGATTTAAATACACGTTGAATGTACGTTGAATTTGACAAGAAAGTATACCGAATTTTGGGGTTATGGGCAGTATGTATATAAATTGTAGTTTAAGATGCGACGATGCTACATTTTCTGTGCTCGAAACGTATTCATAATGGATCTCTTTCCCGCGAAGTTCCTTTCTTTGTCTTACCGAGGGAACCACCTTAAACACGTAAGTAAATCTGACACTCTCATAAGAATATTTCAAAATTACATTATTCACTGACATGAAATATATGTTAAAATATATTGAAAAATATTTTTGTTTAAATTTCAGCTTCTGCTGGCAATAATTATGCACCAATTATCAGTAAAAAATTGCACTTTATTCAATGGAGATTGGAATATGAGACCTACTTATATTTAATGTTTTTAAGATATGTGTGATCTTTCAGTTTTCAACTTATCATAAAGATATTTTTTAAATGATTGTTTATTGGTGTATATTTTAAGAAAGGACAACAGTACAGCTGGAATTTAAAATTTATTTTTTTCAAATTTATCAATTGAGACTACTTTAGAAGAGCTTTAAAAGGTATGACACTTTACGTAAAAGCATAAATATTTTAAACTGGTTTAATAGTGGAGCAGTTTACGACCTAACCTACAAAGTAAAAAATGGCAAATTAAATATTATAAAAACGCTTTGTTTTTTTTTTTTTTTTGTTATTGGACTCTGTTTCTGTAATTCAACACAGTAAATATAATCTCTCAAAAAATACCAGTGAATTATTTTTCTTTATTTCCAATATCATTCAATTTCCATTTTTTACTTTTTAGGTTAGGTCGGTAACAGTTGTACGTTTGAACCTCCTTAAACTTGAAAGCTGTATACAATTCTTTTTAATAGTTATTTTGAATAAAATCTTATTTTTCCTGATAATAAAAACTCATTCTGTACACGGTCAGAAAAAAATTGCAGCTGTCAATATCGTTTTTTAAAGCTGGCATACCCTTTTAAAGTAAATCACATTGTAAATTTCTCGATTTGCCGATTGACTAACTGCATAATCAGACCGTTAATTTCATTAGGAAAAGTTTAACGAATTTTGTTTGCAAAAGTCAAATCTTCGTGGTTATTAATGCCAATAATCCTTCAATGAAATTTGGGGATGCCGTATTTATTGAATGTCAAATATCACTTTATCGAAAATCGTTTAATACCTCGTCACCTTTTCAGTAAGGAAATGAAAGGAAAGTCGTCTGTATTTTCGAAGTAAAGATTCGTTTTTAAATTAAAATTGCATGTAACTTCTTAATGTACGGTAAGTAATCTGTTGAAAAATATTAGTGCTTGCTCAAATTTAAACGTTGAAACTCGACAATTATACGTTGCAGTTTTAACAAATTAAACGCGCCGTGAGACACGCCTTGAAAAATATTCCCTATTTCAATATTGGCTTTACATATCCAACGGACCGTTTCGTGTCAAAGTTGTATACAGAACATTTACTATGTTACTTCTTTGGTGTTTATGATTGTTAATATTTTTCGCATTTAATCACGCGATCGATCGAAGGGTTCACCTCTTTTGCTCGTACCGATACTTTAGCAGAATCATGTCTTCGGTCGCTCCGTTATGCGCCTAGTTTTTGCCATTAAAGGTTACTTAGTACACTTGAAAAACAATCCGAAGCCTGGGCTGACAGCTGACACCGTGGTCTCGGTCAATAAAAGACGCCGCAATAAGCAAACAAATCTTTTCGCGACCTCGTACGAAAGCACATCTGAACAGTGTGAAGTTTTGTGTGGTAGCACCTTTTCTTCGCACTCGGTTTTGTTTGGTGAATTTCGGTGTAAACATACCTGATTGCACAGATATGAAAGCATGCACTCTTCTCATTATACAATGCGTAGTAAAGATTACCACCCTTCTTCCAATTCTCTACTTACTAACAAAAGACGAGCACCGTAAAAAGAAAACGAGTCGATTTTTCACGGCTAATATTAACAATAATATGTACCGGTTCGCTTCAATATGCTGTAAAACACCAGTCTTGATGCTCGCTGCTGAGAGTTTCATTTGGTGTTTTCATTCGTTTCGTATGAGGTTGTCATCTGTAAATTACTAACGTACCTAGATCATGATCGATGTCACTAATCTACTATAAATCCTTCACGGAAAAAAATTTCTCGTGTAATTCACAAGAATTCATGTGCCCCAGACTATATTTTGTCCACAAACTGACGATTACGGAACATTCACATGTCAAAACCTCTAAGAAATCTTTAGAGGTTTTGTACTCATTTTATCCTACAAACTGTTTGGGATGTGATTATCATTTACATTCTGATTTTTCATATTGTATATACTGATGAAACATCACTGGGTATGTGCAAATGACAAGTACGGAATGGGAAAATCGCATTGCATACTGCGGAATTGGCAAATGTTCAGGTCGTACGAAGCCCACCGTTACTGTCATGTGAATTGCACGAAAAACTTGTTTCGGTGTTGTTACTTTATTGCGATAATTGATGAAGTAAGATTGTTTCAAAGTTTTACATAAGAGCATGTGCAAGTCAACTCCGTAGTAGTAGTGCTCCAGCAACGAGCAACGAAACGCTTGAACTTAGATCGTTAATGAAAAATCCACCCTATCTTCAGTCGCACGGTACTACATATTATTGCTTACGAAGCGAAGTAGTGCTTTTTCGGCTGTCAGCCAGGTTTCTCCCTAGCGTCGAAGCTTCCTCGGAGCGTTCCGACGTTTCCGTTGATTGAACAACCGACAGACCGTTCCGCGGAGGCTGACGCGACGTAAGTATAAACGCATATATAAAACCAATGTACACACTGACACTTTGTAAGAGCGATAACGCGAACCGAGCGAACGGAGCCGTTCTTCGTTGAGAAAAATCGGCTCCACGGAGGTTTTAAGGAGCGAGCGACTGATCATTTGTATGACGCCTTGTTCTGATTTTGCAGGTATGATAGGAGCCTTACCACCGGGTGCAATGCATCCGGCCTTCGCCACGCCGATGGGATTCCCTGGCGCACCGATGCTAGCGCCAATGATGCATCCACGTTTCAGATGATCGCCCCCGATGGACGGGCCCAATCCACCATTGCACTTCGTGCTTTGGGCTCGCCCCTAAAGCGTCCTCTTAGGGCACGAGCCCAAGCGATGAAAACGGGAACTTATTCGACGTGCAGAATTGAATAAGGAAGAGCGAGGATAACGAGAGATAAAATGTGAAAATCCAATAAGAAGAACGAGGACTTGCGCAATGCCGACACACACATATATGTAGGCCTCCCATCACGACGTGAACATCATCAGAAGTTAGCAAATTATTTCGTTTCATATTCTTAATCATAGTTTTAATATTAATGTTTCTTATAAACGAATCAACTTGTCTCGTCATAAGCCGTTTCACGTCAGTGCCTGAGATAATCGATGGATCAGTAGAAAAAGACTTCAAAGTACTTTTAAACGTGATTATACTGATTTTTTTTTTTGGTATCCACTTTTATTTCTTATCGTTGCGTTCAAGCAAAAAATATCTGTTATTTTTATTTTCATTTTAATTCTCTGCTTCTTTCAAACCTCTACTTTCCTTTCTCTCTCTCTCTCTCTCTCTCTCTCTCACTCTCTCTCTCACTCTCTCTCACTCTCTCACTCTCTCTCATGTCCAGATAAGAGTCGGCGAGCAATATTACCAAAGCTCGTAGCCCGTCGAAATACCGTTCCTAACTGCCAGCGCTCTCAGCTCCTGCACGCTACTGACGTTTTGGAAGGAAGCAAACACAAAAATCAGGTGACTCCTCGCGTTGCTACCAACGAGATTTTTTGTGTATTATCATTACGATTACTTTTCTTTACCCTTTTTTTTTGTGGCTGGTGTACGCTTTATTTTCTGGTAACGTCGTGGAGGTACAGTTGCCTCAGGTTAGTCCGTTGGTAAATTTCATTCTGTGATGCCCTTTCGCACTGAATCCGTGTACGTCGAGCCTAACAACGAGGGTCTGAAGTTGCTCGACGAAACCGATGTATATTACATCGATTGCTAGACTACGATGATTGGAATATTACACGCTCATTAAAGGTGTCGATTTCTAGGCACATTTATTTTTATTTTTATTTTTTTTTTTATTACGGATCGCGAAGGCTGTGAAAATATTTTTAAAAAAGTGTAATGTTTTTGCAAGAGGCTCCGAATTTGTTTTTATGGTTGTATTTTTTTTTAGTGTATGTTTTATTGTAAATAATATTATACATGTAACATATTACCCACCTCATATTAATAGTCGATTATTTTGAGCTAGAAAATTGTCAGTTGATTTTTGTAAACTGAGTACTTAATAAAGGAAGCATATATTTCGCGTAATTGATTCAGTCGAATTCAATCGCTACACTTTGCGAATGTTATTTTGTCGGAAAGTCGACAGACTATAAATAGTATTTAATCAGTCGCTTCACATTAGGCGGGAATATTTTTACTTCACGGTGAGTTGCAAATTATACACTGATATTTATCAGCATCATAAAAAAACCGAACGTCAATTACACTTGATACTAAACTTTGCCGCAACGCGTAGTCACTAAAGTAAAGTAGTCAATAAAATCTGTCGATGTATTTGTGTAAATATACGATTCGCTCAATGCGTGGTGGATAAAGAATTTGTCGCGACATTTCCGGATACTGATTATTTTGGACAACGAAGTTGATCGATTTATATCGAACAAATATTCGATGAAATGTATCGACTAATAATTTATTTCGATTATACGCTCTTACGCTGGTGATAACGATAATAATCATAAGGATAAAAGTTGTAATAATAATAGTAAAGATAGTAATAATAACGGTAATATTAATACCGATAATAATAACGGCCAATTATAAAGATCAACGACTGCCCGGTAACAATTTCTGGTAGCGAATCATCGGTACGGGGGGGGGGGGGGGGGGAATTCTCGAAAATGGTTTTAATTATCGCACATAGTGATAAATATCGTCAAGCCAATCGCGAAGCAGCAAGTATGCAGACTAAATCGAACCAAACCGGGCGTTGTTTGGTTTAATCATATACCAATCGCGCGAATTGACCCCCTGATCGCAAATATTTGAAACAATAATGATAATAGGAACTTTTGTAATAATAAAATCTAATGAAATTGATTATAAATGAGGAACAATGACGATGATAGCGATAATGATAATATTTCACGACTTCGGGCTTCGGGCTTCGGCTTACTAATGGATTCAGTTCGAAAGCCATCCTTGCAAGGAACACGTTGGGGACGCATGAGTGAGTGGTAAGCAAGTAAGGAGGGTGCTCTCGTAATTAAACGGGCAAACGCATCTATATCCTCGGCTCGAAACATCTAAACCCCCCCGGTAAAACGTCTGATTGAATCTGATTGAAATTTAGTAATCCTTTCTCGTCTGAAATTAGCGTTTCACGATGCATCGAATTCGTTGAAACCAGATTTCCCACACAATGAGTTTTTCATCCACTTTCTCAAACGGCGAATTCCCTTTCTGTAAATCATTTGTAAATATTAAGTATTATTGATACTTTTTTCTGCTTTCATTTGTCCGTTTTTTAAATTAAGAAAAACTAGAGAAAATAAATGCAGACTATAACTGCTTTCGGTATTCGGGATTATCAGAGGTTGATTGCTATTCTTCTTTCTTACGATTGAATGGCTGTTTATTTTTTTGTTCGTTTTTGTTTTTGTTTTGAGTGGCTAGTTATCTTTGTTTTTGGACACTTTGCATTAAAGTGTTTAACAAGGACACCTCAGACGAGCAATGAAATCTTTTCCCTGAGAGAATGGTCACTTACAGATATAACTGCACGGTTCTTTTTGTCAAGGGAGATTAATTATCACACCCGTCTTCGTGTAACGATTTGCAAATGTCGTCTATCCTCTTTACTATTCCTTTCCAAGCGCCATTTTTGCTAATTCAGTTTTTCAAACCGCATCCACGTACTTCATCGACAGTTCGAAAGCACACAGCGAACCGCGCAGTATGAGTTCTGTACGTATTAAAAAAGAAAGAAAAAAACTACATACCGTTTATTATACCCATTCCTTGCAAGGATCGTCCTGTTGTTTCCGCGGAAAGTGAATTGTCGAAAAAAGAAAAGAACAGACGTTCCGTTCGGGTTGATTTCCGCAAGGATGGAAATATTAGATAATGAAATAAAGCAGCAGCACGATCCTGGGGCAACTCACTTGGTCATGTAGAAATTCTGTTAATTATTGAGTGTTATATTACCGACTGTTCCGAATAAAAACGTTCTGTGAAAAGCTCGAAATACTAGGCGTTGTGCGCTACTTTAAGAATTCGGCGATCAGAAGAAGAAATTCCGATTAATTCTGGTAACATGAAACATTTGAATAAATTTGCAAATTTGCGGAGGGAATCGCGAGATGTCGCTAAATCCTTAAAGTAGCGAGCGATTGCCACATATTGTTTCAACCAATCACAGCTCTTATCGCTGTTGGACCTTACTGGTCCCTTGCCGCTGAAGGCAGGCGATTGTTTGGTCCTACCGTCTTGAATCAGGAGCTCGATGAATTTTCAGTTTTGCGAAATCGAGTCACTTCGTCGTCATTGGTCTGCCGTACGGATAAAATCCGACATTTGTATTATATAGCAGCAACTCGTCAAGGCTTGCCATCATCGGTCGATACGTATACGAAACTGAAAATTCTCGAAGGCTCGGATTCTTACGGACGTGTGGCTGGACCGAGGAACAATATTAATTCAAGTAATATGTAAGGTTCGCGTGGAATCGTTAATTATCGCCCGCGACGGCCGCTCGAAAAGCCGAACGAGACGGTTTCGTGCACAAGTAACAGATTCGTTTATTTTACGTCTCCGTCGGCCATTCGATCATTTTGAGAATGCTTAGCTATGTGTGTACACCGGAAAAACAATTTATATGCATAAATGTATCTCATTATTTGCGGTAATGATACCCGTCAAGGAAAGAAACATCGTTTCAATCGAGGATAGGTCCTTACGCACGCCACGTGGCTTATACGTTATTTCATAAGTTCCTCGTAGAACTGATGGCGTACATTTTTCGAAATTCAGAGCATTTCGAAGCCAATTTCGGCATTATTAATTGGTGTTTATATAATTTATAACTGAAAAGGGCTGATGATGTTGTTTACGGGAATTAATATTTTAAGATTGCATTAGTTCAAATGTATTTTTAATATTTCGGCAAGATAGTGTAACAGATTAAATCATATCGAAAATCACATGTACGACAAGTTGTAAACCAAAAAAAAAACTAATGTGTCGCTCGTAAGGGCCGAGACTCGTTTTGTTTTTAACACTTCGTGACTCGCTGGAAGAAAAGTTTTTTTTTTTTTTTTTTGTTGGAATCTCCCGACACTCCTATTGGTGACTTCTATCGCTATTATCTATAATCCAAGGAAGACTAACGAATAACGATTGTCTTGAATTTAAATAGTATCCTTCTACAGCATTGCTCTTTTCAGCCGAGGATGTCAAGTGAAAAAAATAGAGATCGACGAAGAAAATAACGCGATTGAACAATTGGTGTAATGCATAATTTGTGTATTTATAATGCGATTAATAAATAATGGTTCGTTAAAAGAAATTAAGATCGAGTTCACCGACCTTGTCGGTTTTCCTGTTTTTCGCACTTTCTTATAGTTACACGGAAGTGCGGAGAACGTTGATCGCGTTTCGTATGCCGCATACGCCTGTACACGTGAAACGAATACAACAGAATAATGGCCAGGCGATGAATTCGATCGAGTACCATTTATTGTACGAGCATTATACCTCATACTCTGTCCTTTCAGTTCCTTAATTGTATGGTGATCAAAATAAAAATATATAAAAAGAAACACTTTTCTTTGAACATAATATATAAATGACGGAATGGAAAAGATTGTATCAACCCTGAGGAAGACCCACAATGGAACGTTAAAAATATAATTACTATTTAAACAAAATCTGACTTGTTATTTTTTTACCATCCATGAGCGATAGAGCAAAAGAAGGAGAATATAAATAATCAATCGATTGAATTGTTTTAAATCATACTTCCAAGATGTGACTGATCAAATGTGGCGACAGAAATAATGAAACATCCTACCAACATAAATTTCATATACATGGGTTCATGTAAATGATGAATATATCGAAATTGTAAACTTTATTTAAAGTTATCCAAGATAATAGGTTTTTTTCTTTTTCTCTTCTCTCCTCAATTTCCTGGTAGATTCTGCTCTCTTCTTTTTTTATTTTCAAAACATCTCGTTGCTGCTCCGATTGGCAACTGTTAAAAATAAGTGGCTTGGTCAAAAATTCGTACAATACAGAAACAAATTGAAAAAAAATTGTACATGTTATTGAAATGTATTTGAATCATTGTGTCAAATTTCAAATAGGGTCACCGAACATCCCAGACAGAAAAAAATTGTTGAAAGTCACGGTTTTAACATGTAGCCTTATGAGACGACGGGTTTTGGATGTGTTAATATATAAGTATAAAGACTTTACAGAAGTACAATACAGAATTAAATACAAAAATTAACATGATTATGATTATGATTATGATTTAAACAATCATAGTGAAGGCACCAAGCTTTGAAAAACTGTATATGTTACCGGCCAATTGAAATAAATATTTAGTATTAAATGTCAAACTTTACCGGCCAATTGAAATAAATATTTAGTATTAAATGTCAAACTTTCATCAAGCCCAACGTTTCGACTTTTTGTAGGTCCTCAGGGGCATCATGTATGAGTCAAAATAAATTATTATACGAGCATTATAGACTGATTATATAGACTGATGTCGAAACGTTGGGCTTGATGAAAGTTTGACATCTCTGTCAAACTTAATTAATTTATTCCATCGATTATAAACAAGGAACTGGAATGGCCATAAATAAAGGTTTAAAATAAATTCATAGAACGGTTCATGAAAAATCGATTATAAACAAGGAACTGGAATGGCCATAAATAAAGGTTTAAAATAAATTCATAGAACGGTTCATGAAAAAAGAAAATTATTATTTTAATTCAGTACTAAAGTTGACAGAACAAGAATATTTCATTCGCCTATACAGGAATGGCGTCAGATATCCATCTCTCTTCAAATTTGTAAAGTCTCGCGACAAAAGTTTCTGAGGACACTCAGAAATATATAAATTTTGTATTTTAACTTTAATTTCATATTATTATTCCTTTAATGTTTTATTTGTATATATTTTACTTTACGTTCGATCAATAATTGTATTTTAACAAATATTACGGGCCACCCGGATAGGTATCCGATATATGTACGCTCCTATTCAACAATTATTTTAATAGTAACGATTAATTTCGCATGAAAATTGGCCAACTTTCATTGCAAAAGTGGAAACAAATCGAATGCTTGTTGAAAATTTTGCACACCATCTCTTTTATTGGTGAGAAGTATGAAGTCGACATTTTCCTGCTTTAACCTGGTGAAAATTTGAATATACGGGAAATGTACGGGGGGGGGGGGGGGCAAAGTTTCATCCCAAACGCCGTTCAAGTGTATCTAAGATGTACCGTAACTAATTTGGACCAGTGTACGCTTCCGTTATACAGTAAAACCTACGATACTGTTCTTTGTCCGTTTCGCCACCCCACAATACTGTGCAAACGCGGAGGCGTGGAAGTCATCCCTACTCCTTCGACCTCGTACGTCACAAGAAGGCGGTTTCGTCGACATGTGTGTATAATCTGTGAGATCTATGTTTGTATAGGGCATATAGTGGGGGTAACCTCTCCTCTGTGGTAGCACAGTACTGTGGGTAAAACTTTCAAACCTTTGTTTCAGTTACATGCCATATGTACTTAAAAATGTTCATAAACAACTGGTTCGTAACCCTTGTAGAAATCAGAATGTGCGCGAAACGTAACAAAAGGTATCGTTAAAATGTAACCAAAATGTATCAAAAACGTTAATTGGCATTACGGGGTACGTAGTCGTACTTTGGACCCCTTTAAGGGTACAAAAAGTACGAAAAATGTACGGGCGTCCAAATCATACTTAAAATGACGTTTAACCGTACGTGAATCGTAACATAAGATTGATTTGGACCTCTCGTACATCTTTCTTATATATTCCGATTGTTGCTGAGCAACAAAACAATTATCTCGTTTGTTTATTTTTGAAAAAACGCGTACATTCATATTGTAAGATGTTGCTATCACCGACGTTTATCGAATTTTGAATTTCTTGCATTTATTTTACTCGACCATCGACAACTATCTCTTAGGTTTTACTTATAGATGTTCTAAACTACAATGAATTGATTGTCGAGAAACAAAAAGTATACTCTCTTTTATTCCTAGATTAACAATAATAAAGTGGGCTGTAAATAATGACATATTTGCTCGCTATGCGGCGCTGCTTGTCACTGCGCACATTAGCCTACGTGGTTTAAAAGAATGTGCATTGTACATCGAAGAGTTTTAAATGTTTAGATTGTCAACTGGAATTAAAATGGCTAAAATGATGACAAATTGTGTTAAAAAATAATAGAAAATTTCTTTTATTTACTGCGAGGGCACCATTGATAAAGAACAATACGAGTTTAACGTGCAGTATTTAATGAATTCCTAAATATTAAACTGTTCTTATTTTTATCCTAAATGTAATCCTAACAATGTTGCTGTGACGTAACTTTTCAGAGATAAGTTGATTTCCATTTTTGAAATCGTAACAAACCCAAGCCAGCTGGCGATGGTGCGGAGCGGTGCAATAAATATAAGGAATGTGGAAATAAGTATCGGCAGCGCATCAGTAGTCAGAGAAGAAGAGGCGACCGAGCCCCTGAATGTACGATCGCGTAATGGCATTAGAGAATCATGGCCTGTATGGAGGCGCGTCGCATCTTGAAACGGCGGGTGAGAAGTGCATGTCCGTATTATATAGATGGTACTTACAATCGAGCGACGTCGAGGTGCGGCATATTTATGGACTATACGGGGTGAAGAGGGAGTGAAAGTGAAAGCCAACCTGAAACAGAAAGAAACTACAGTAAACAGCTTCGCGATACACGTCCAGGAGAACCGCTACGATTCAGGGCCCAATTCGTTGTTTAGTGGGGCATGACAATTTCTGGTGGCAGCTTAAACGAGATCATATGTCCGGCTGTGCTGGAGATCTAGAACCCTATATGTAATTATATAATCGCTTGCATCTTGGAGGAATACACGATGAAAGCGGTTATTCGATTAAATGTTTTGTTTTGTTTTGTTTTGTTTTGTTTTGTTTTGTTTTGTTTTGTTTTGTTTTGTTTTGTTTTGTTTTGTTTTGTACGAATTTTAAACATGCAAATATATATATGGACATGAAAATTTGAATTATTAAACACTCGGTGTATCCACATATCAATTACATTGTACATTTGTAAAAACATTATATATATATTAATACACAAATAACTATAAGTAAATAAATAAAAAAATAATGCGGGTGTATGTATGTGTGTGTATATATATACAAAATATAAAATTATGTTTTAGCTGTATGTATAATGATAATTGAAATAAAAAAATCCTTTAATAGAAAAATATATTTCCTATTCCATAATCGTGTTTAGCCTCAAAACTTATCAATTTTAATCTAGTTTTTTGAAATTCAACATGGCCGTCTAAGCATGGCGTCGAGATTCAAGAAATACGGATTAATCAAATTAAATCAAGAATAATGCAAACAAAATAAAACAACAAATTATGTTTTTAAAGAAATCTAAAATGGTGGATACAATATGACGTCTGTGCATCACTGGAATCCAAGATGGCGGATACAATTTTTTGGTTATGTATATTAGTCTGCAATACAGCGACGGCTGTGGCTCGTTCTTTGGCGTTTAAGAGAGTCTATTTGTACTGTTTTATAATAAAGACGATTATTATTATTATATGGTTTGTTATTTTTTTATGCCTGGGGTGTATCATATAATGATCAAACGATTTTTTTAAATTGCGAATCATCTCGAAAATGGAAAACTATATACTTTTATTGAATTTTTAAACAAAAATTGTTTTAAATGAGATTTAATCAATAGTAAGGCCGAGTGATGAGTTACATTTGATTTATGAATTTATTCTTGACTATTGCACTGTAACAGTTTTTAATTAGAAATAAAAATATAATCGACAGACTATTTTTCTGATTATAGTAGATTAGTAGTAGGTTATATCTTTATCCTATTCCCACCAAACGAAAAATTATAGAATGCTTTTGAATGTCCAAAAAAGAATAACTCTTCGAGTTTTGAATGTATATTTGAAGCTTAATAAATTTGGAGGTTAGGATCGAGAGATTTGAAGAGTTAACAGATATCCAAAAGAATTGAATGTTGCTTTCTCGAATCTTTTTTAATTCCTTTTCTTTTCTCGAGAGTCAAGAAATTTTTGAAATCGTAACAAATTGATTTAAAAGATTTAAAAGAATTGAAATTTAAATTCCTCTTGAATGCCTTTTCGTTTGCTGGGGTTTATTCGTGTCCTTTTTCAAGGCAATTTCTGTACAAACCTTTCTAGTAATATTTCTATATATTGAAAACGATTTCAGACTTGTAGTTATAATTGCTATCACGGCGTGACTAAATATAGCACTTTTTATTCGTTTAGATTTAAATATTGAGTCTTTTCCTTCTTGGAGTTGTAAAAACACAATTTTATGTTTATTCAGTTTATTCATATCTCCATTTATTATTTCCTTATTGAGACATGAAAAACTTGATATAAGCGCATATATCGTATCGCATTAATGATAAAGTACTTATCAATAAACTATAAGTAATTTTAAAATTTCATATATTATATTACAAGAAATCAATAAATATGATCGAATATTTCTGTTATAACAGTTGTTTTTTCTTTAATAATGTTTTTACTACGTCAGTTACTGTTTTTTAAAATTTTTAATTATTATATGCAATCGTAAAAGAAGTTGGCTACGATAGAGCAATTGTAATAATATAGCAATAACAACACTAATAACTTATACGTTAACTTCCTGTTTCAAAGATGGTTGCAGAGGATGGGTGATTGTCGTAACCTATACTCCTCCGCATCTTCAGACGGATTTAAACTACGAGAGGGGGTTTAGTCAGTATTTATACTCTCTTTTATAAAATGTGAGTGACGAACTCGACACACAGTAATCCGTTCATACTTTTAATGTTGAACTTCACGGATCATTAAGGTGCGAAATACGATAATCTTGCCCATTAAAGAAAATGTTAAATTTAAAAAATGATGACAAAATGAGAGGTTGGAAATTTGAAAATCATTCGTTTCGATTTTCATCATCTAAAAGTTCTTCAATTTAAAAAACTATCATAAAATAAATGCATGAGGCAAAGTATGGTTGCGTAAATGTGGAGGGTTATAATAATTGTTATTACGAATCTTGTATTTTTCATTTTTTAACAATTTTAAATATGAGAATACCGCACTGCGTTATTCAAAACCGGTAGTGTTATTTTTATATTATCTTACATAGATATTTTCCAGGAATAACCATTAACAACTAAAAATTATACATATGCTTGTTTAATGTGTCATTGACGAGTTGTGGAAAATAACAGCCCAAGATGATATTACGGTAGAATTTTATAAATAGTTAAACAATACGATGCAGTGATGTATGTAATTGAAAAACATAAAAATTTATATACCATGAACCATATATAGTTATTTAGGCATGTTTGCCTAAAATAAACAGAAAAGTAGCTTCGTCCCTGCGGCCTACGGCCGCCAACCCCACCAAGGGGCTTTCCCCCCTGGACCTCAATAATTCAATGTATATACTTCGCGACAGCGGCCTACGGCCGTAAAGTTACGGTAGTAGTTCGTAAACTTTATAACGTTTTTATAGTTTAATCTACAATATGAGTTTACTCAAACGCAACCATTCCGTGTTCTTTGTTATGAATATTTTATACAAAGTATATAC
>JAPYZR010007353.1:0-17519 GCA_030522945.1 Trichopria nigra
AAATTTGTTCTTACTTTTTAGAAATAAATGTTGCATGGAATACTTATATGTACATACGCATGTATGCCTACACATACATACGTGTGTGTGTATATATATTTTTGTTTATGTGTTGGTTGTTTAATTACTATCGTTTTATGTGTTTGGAATTACATTTACATTTGTTACTTAATAATGACTTAAAATATACAAATTTTGTTGTATCATTATTCAAATAAGGCGCAGGTCATTTTGGTCTTAAGATAAACAAATAAGAAGAGCCCGAAGTGAAATGTGATTCTTTTTTATAATTGTCGGTAACGTTAGGAGTTTGTGTGGTTAAGGTGTTAAGTGAGAGGTTCATGCTGAGATAACTCAGGTTTTTGTAGATCAAAATTACCATGTTACCATGTGGTTTCGAAGTTGTTGAGTCATCGTTAGTTCTATTACTGTAAGCTAGGAGTGCTGTTGTGGAATTCTTAGTTTTATCTATTTTATCTACAATTTCGAGTTTGCCCCTTTTGTAAAATTTGTGATATATAAAGGCAAGTTACGGGCACGTCACAGTATTATTAATTTTATTTCTGATCATTCTCACTTTTCAATACCATTTGATCTTACGCATCATAATAACTATTCTGATACCCCTCTCGATGTCATAATTACCTATTCACCCGATAAGCTATTGTCGTACAGCAAATCATCTGTTCCTTTTGCGGACGGGCACATTTTAATCACAATAAAATATTACATTGTAGGACTGACTTATCGCCCAACAAGTCGGACTTATCGAAACTTTCGAAATTGCGATCTAGACCAATCTTTTGGAAAACTTGATAGAAAATCCTCGTTCGCACGATATATCAGTAGTTGCCTCAGCGAAACTACGAAGTTATTGATACCTAGCATACGATCGTCAACGATGCCCTTGATCTTTGTGCTCCTTGGATCACACAATTATTTAATCGACCGCGGACGACATTAGTGACTCCTGAAATACGACACTTGAAACGAAATTGTAATCACTATATATAACATATATAAGCAGGCTAAGCGCCAGTCTTGTCCTACCCTTATGCTGCGTTACCGAGCGGAACGTAATCGTCTAAAAAATGTTATGCAGCAAGCTAAAACTAAATTCATCTGAAATCAATTCGGAAATCAAAAAATAAGAGATTTGGCCTTGCGGCCGATATATTACAATCTGCACTTCAGTCGTTTTCCCCAACGGAGCTTAATACTTATTATACCACAATATCCTCAGCACATCCACCCTGTACGACAGCCGACTTACATACGATTATATCTGCTCCTTGTACATCTAATGCTCATAGTTTCAGTCTTTCGACATTAAACCAGAACGAAGTACTAACCATGCTTCGTTCTCGCTCACATAATTCAAGCGGTCTCAGTCCTGATGGTCTGTAGCTCCCTCATTTACACTGCGTATTTGAAACGGTAGCGGGCTATTTATGTGATATGTATAATCTGTCGCTTCGTTCCGGTGAATTCCCTAAAATGTAAAAACATTCGTACATTATATACCTTATATACCTATATAATATATACATTATATACCTTTCAATAAAAAGGCCACTCCCAACTCATCTGCAGACACCCGTCCTATAGCCAATCCTCCTCGTATAGTCAAAATTCTTGATGTTTTAATCACTCGTAAAATTGTATTTTACCTTGAATCCAATACCTTACATCATTCATTCCAGTATGGTTTTCTTCTTGTCCATAGCACTCCGACAGTATTACTCAAAATCCTTGATAATGTTCGTGCTGCCGTCGAAAAGCTTTTTATCATTCTCGTGTTATTCGATTTCACAAAAGCTTTCGATACGCTTAATCATGCTGTCATTCTACGATGTTTGCACCAGATTGGATTCGATAATCTTGTCATCACATGGAGCCATGTATTCCTGATGGGTAGATCACAATCGATAGTAGGGAAGGATGGCATTCCATCCGATCCTTTATCCACCTCCTCAGAAGTTTCTAGTCTTGGTCCCATTTTATTCCTTATTGTCATAAATACACTTCTTTCTCACCTCTGTTTTAGTCACAAAACAGCAATAATATGCGCCGATGATGTCCAGGTTTATCTTCACAACACACTTAGTCAACTTAACGAAACCATTGATAAGCTTAATCATGATATTTCCTTATTAGTCTCCTTGGCCCGAGATTCAAATCTAAATATCAAAAAGGCCCAGGCTATCGTACGAGGTTCCTCTCAGAATTTAAGACAACTAAGGACTATCGACATTCCACCACTAATGATGAATAATACCACTATCCCTTTCCCAGACCACGTCAAAAGTCTAGGAGTGACAATCTCTTCTGATTAATTTGAAACAGACACGTCTACTCGATCTCGACAAAAGTCGTATATTCTCTTTATAGGCTTCGCTATCGCGGTGCCTGTCTATCGTCAAATATTAAATTAATGCTTGTGAATACTCCTTCACATTGATTATGCCTGTCTCATTCTATCTGATTCCTCTGATTATTTAAATACCAAACTACAACGTCTTTTACATAGTTTACTCCGTTACATTTATAATTTTCATTGTGATGAAAACCTCTCACCTTTTTTTAAAGGAGTAAATTGGCTCACGATAATTAACCGTCGTAAATATTTCTTGGAACACTAACTTACCAGATCCTTACCTAATCACAACTGGCATATCTTCGTAACCTTTTCGTTTCTAACCCTGCTCCCCGTTCGTTTGCACGTAATGTCCCTATCACCTTTAATATTCCTTTGTGTAGTACAAATTATTTCGAAAATTCTTTCAATGTATTATCAATACGTTACTGGCATTACCTCCCCCTCCAGCTTCGACAGTCACCCTCCCTCGGTGCTTTCGGTTCTGCTCTTTTCGCCTACCTCCTGTCTACGCAATAATGTTTTCCGTACATCACGCCCTTACCAACTTCATGAATCTAGCTTAATTTCCGGCGTCACCCATTGCGAAGGATGCTTATATGGCCGAGAAATACCGTCATTTATTATTATTCATTATTCACTACTATAAGCATTACATCTACTATTTTAATTATTTCTGTATCCTTTATAACATCACTAATACAATTGTCACCGTGTAATGTTTTAGCCTTGGGTCCTTGTGTCCATTTGGCCTATTGGCCTTCATCCAGAATTTTTGCTTGTCTATGTCGCTAAGCCCGTAGCATCTGCGTGCTGATCAACAAAAGCCCCCCAGGTAGCACGCGATATTCAGTACCACCGCTGTGCTAAACCAGAAAGTAGATCCTGGAGAGCGCTCAGCATCTCGTCGTCCGAGAGGTTTGCTGGGCCCCGACATTCTTCTACCCTAGCCAGCCCTTGGACCCTGAAAATGTCGTTCTCCATTGACGGATTATTTTTCCAACATCACGTGGTACCTGGTCCCATCTTGAGAAGGTGCCGAATCTGGTTCCAGATTCCTTGATTCGGGAACATTCCCCCCTCTCTAGAGCCATTTATTCCTGGAAGGATGGGCCGGTTCGAACTGTAAGAGGCGCCTCTGCCTTGTTGCATTATTTCTTGAAACTAGCTACAATAAGGAGTTTCTGGTATATTTGTACTTGATTGTGGGCCATTTTTTCCATTAAAATAATTCATCCGGAACGTATCCTGAAAGTTTACCCGTTATTGTCTGAGTATTTGTTGCGGTTGTCTGTGGTTTCTGACCCCGTATTTGATTCCGTATACGATTCCTTATTCTGGTACTGGAAAATGGTGTTTGCCTGTTTGTTTGTTTGTTTGTTTTTCTTTTTTTTGCAGGACTTCATCAAGCATTTGAGCCAATCTTTCCGATGTTTCTGTTAATTCTCGGATGTTTTTACTCTGTTGGTTTTGCATGGACTTGGATAGGTCGAATGATGTTGCCGGTCTCCGGGGCATTATTATTGCTATTCCATTTAGCAACACGTATGTTATTAAGTCATTCGGTAATATCGTTTCTGTCCGTGACATTCTTGGTCCATCAGTTGCCGTAGTTTGTTGGCGAAAGTTTTCGAAAATTGTTCGTTATTTTTCCTTTATGCTAATAAAAAAAAAAAAAAAAAAAAAAAAAAAATACTTAATAAATATTAATATTAATATTAATATTGATATTACATTATCTTAATATTTCCCTTAATTCTAAAAATACGTTGAGCGCCATGTAACGAAATTGACCTTCTGGGCCAAGCATTGACACCGGCGGTTCTCGCCGAATTAACTCCGGGTCCAGGGACACAAGCTCCTGGACAGACTTCCGACTTGGTCCGCCCAATTCTGTGGCGGCGTCCTGGATCGAACGCAACTTCGTTCACCGATTTGCTCGATTCCGGTGAATCTATCGAAAGGTTAATTTCGAATCACTGACACAAGCGCGTGATTCTAAAGAGAAAGAAAAAATATAAAAAAAGGACATGTTTATTTATTTTTTTTATATATTTATATACGGGCATGACTGCCCTTTAACAAGTGCTATAAATATTGCAACAATATTTATAGCATGTTTTATATAAATATTAAAACATTATTTAAGAAAATTACCAGACGATTCGGTGGGTCCCTCACCCGGAACCACCGCGACGAATCAGAGAGATGGAGATAGGATGAAAAGCGCGCGGAATGTGGCCGTCGAGGTGGGTAACCTGCTGGCACTTACCGGAAGCTGACTGGCTTCAGGGCGACTCCGCCCGCTAATCCCAAACTCTCGCACTAAATAGTGCGCAACCCGGCACTTTCCCGTGGTCGTTGTAGCGCGCACAAAAGAAACCCCGGTCGCTCGTTTTTGGGGACACACTCCCTCTCGCTCGCGATGCCAGAAGACTCCGTTTCCGTTGGAAAGCCACCGATAGTTGCTCTCGCGTGTAGACAAAATCGATCTGACGCCAAAATAAATCGCGCTCGCAGGTTTCGCGTGGCTCCCTCGCTCACTCTCTGTCTCTCTGCTGTATCTCCCTGTCTCGCTCGGGACAAATATTATCGATGGTTAAATACTGCGGGGCCCGGGAATGGTCGCGCAAACGAAGATCTCATCGCTCCTGTTGTGAACTCGAGACCCCCGTTACAAACAATTATTTAAACGAGTTAATGTATCGTGTGTTATCTTTAAACATATTGTATATTGTTTAGCAATACATTTACTGCAATTATCAATTTATTTTACATATGTATTGGCATGCAGGGTCTTATAATAAGGCGAACTTCACTCATCATTTCAATTGAAAATCGTCATTTTGCAAGTTTAAAAACTATTTAAACAAATTAATAATAATAAGGTCGTGTACCGACTTTTGGATATTGTTTACCAATATATTTACTGCAATTATATTTTTTTTTAGATGTGCCTCGGCATGTAGAAACTTGTAATAACACGAATAAATCGCTTTTAATGAACAGTCGCCGTTTTGCAAGTTACCATTTTTTTTTACGTATTATATAGTCCTGCATACCGATCACCGATTAATTTTCAGGTAATTTGTATCATGCCTATTTATCATTGCTTTTGTGTCACCTTTTATTGCGTTTTTAAATTTTTAAGCTACCGGAGCCCCGTGCGCTGTTCGCCCCTGCGTATTTGCCGTCCGCCGCGAGCAAGGGGCTGGAATAAGGGGTTATAGCTTCACTGTCATAATTGTCTTCCTTTTCTTTTTTCTCTTCATCTTGCCCTGAGGAAACTTCCATTTCACAGTTTTCTTTTTTTTTTTTTTTATTAATGCAATTCAGCACAAGATTGCAACTATTTATTTCTATAATAATTTTAAATTTCAATCGCGTATAGCGGAGTAAAACAATTCTACCATTCGTGGCGAAAGCCAATTCGACAGTAAAATATGAAATTGTTTTTTAAACAATTAAAAATTATAAACGACGAATAAACAATCCCGGTCCCTGTGCCTCGAACAACTTGCGGTAAACCTTTGCCATGATTTAGAGTATCCCATCGCAACGATAGTAATTTATTACGGGATATGTTTGCGTAACTTATTTTTAAAAATATTACTTCGACCCGCACCGTAGGCGGCACGAAGTATTGAATTTGCTGCGCCTTGATTTTCTGAGTTTCATACTTTCAGAATTTTTTATAAGAAAAGTACCCATCCGAATTTAAGTTTCAATTGCTCATTTTGTTCGTTAGTTCTTGAGCAATATCCTCATATTTTTTATTTTAGCTGCACGTTCTTACATCAAGCTCTATAGTCTCTGCAATTCACACACTTTGAAAATTTTTCATCTTGTACGTCCATTCGTTCGTCCTCGTTTTTTTTGTAGCTTCGATAACTCACTAGAGATATCAATACAATGTTTTTTTATACACATACGAAACCCACATAGAAATGTGTGTTTTGACTGAACTTAGATCTGATTAGATTTTGGGATATATCCACACTAAAATGGTGGGGGGGGGGGGGGGGGGGGGGGGGAGAAAAAAAAATTTTTTTATAAATAATTTGAGACCTCCCTTTCTTCTTGATTGAGGGCGAACATCGGCAGGGGCCGGAGCCCTCGGTGGGGTTGGCGGCCGAAGGCCGCAGGGGCGAAGCCCCTAGTTTTTAAATTAAAATTTAAACCATTCAAATTTGTATTCATTTGAAATTATAATTAAAATTTATTCTATTCACAGGCGGTGCAATTTCACAAGCTAGAGATGCACTATCAACATGGTGGAATACATTAACAGTGACGCCTCAAATAGAAAATGAACGTAGCACGGAAAATGACATAAGCAATACGCAAGAAACTATAAGAAGCAGTAAAATTAATCGAATAACAGATAATGAAGAGCAAGCTATTTTAGCAACCCAGGTGGAGAATATTTGATTTCTCAATTCGAACATTTTTCGGAATTAGGCATATTTAGTCTATGTGTATTGACACTTAGACTTGATTGAAATTTTACACATTGAAATTCGTAAATCTGTTTTATTATAGTATACATGAATAATATTTATTCAAATAAAAGTGAACAAAACCAGATAAAAACGCGTCATAAATTGAAATAAAATAAAAGTTATGTTGACTTTATTTGGCAGGCTAGTTTCCGTACTGTTCAGGCACAACATGTTTTCCTGGTGTAAATAGGATATATGTGCAAATTATAATTTTCATTACACTGTGTGCATTTCGTGAAACAATTGCACGGTTTGTTTTCCGCGTCACTGCATTTCACAACACGAAAACTCAGATCCGCGCGTACATTCACGTGGGGAAAGTTTGTTAAATCGATAAAACCATACATATTAATCCAAAGAGCCAGTAAAAAATAAGTTATTCGCGTGTTCACATATTTTTTCTGCACATTTTAATTTCACTATATTCCTGCGATCCTGCTATACAGCCCACTCTTCCTAGTAAAAAACAAGCTCGAATTTCGATTAGTTTACCCAAAAGAGATTGAAACCTGAGTCTCAAACAAGATCCTTCGAGCCGAGTAATTTCGTGAATATTATTGTGTAGTATTTAAAAAGTGAAGGAATCGCGTTTCCAAAGGGGATTCTTACTGTTACCGGCCTAGTTGACCGGGCCAGCCTGATAATTTTTAACTCCGACTGAGTACTGTCGTCGCGACCCGAATGCCTTGATCCTACGGAGACCTGATGTTCTGAAGGGTGAAAGCGAGTGACGATACCATCACCAGGCCCAAACGATGTAGGCGTCGCTGGTCATTGATGAGGGAAACGCTCACGGCGTCCAACGTCGAAAACCGTCAACGCCATATTCTTGAAACCACGACAACGCAGCGACAACGCAGCGTACACGGCCCTCCACGTCGAAAACTGCCAATGCAACCGTCAATGCATTCTCGGATCCCCGGAGCTGCTCCCAGCACCGTCAGCAGACCCTCACATGGAGTGTACGCGAAACCGGATGAGTATAAATCCTCTGGTTTCACGAGCCTTCGTCGACTCCGTGTGGAAAGAGAAAGAAAGAAAAAAATATTTTGAAACTTAAAAAGGCGTCGTCCATACGTCGCATCCATTAATCTAGTCGATTATAGGAAGCCTAACTTAAAATCGAGAATGTAGTCAATTTTTTTAATTTTCTGATATTCGAAACTTGTTTCTTTTTATCCTCATTTTACTCCTTGTTCCCGCAAGGTTAATATTTTTTTCTTTTTTCCCTCTATGAGAATTACAAATTGTAAGAGGTAAGAATCATTACCTATTTAGTCTTTGTAATACTTACAAACAAATCCGTATACTAAATTGTTCTACAGTTTTTCTTTCATATACACTTTTTGTCTTTGTGTTGAATGAGAATTATTATCTACTGCTTTGTGTTCCGGCACAAAATTATATTCAATCGGACGGTTTTATAATAAAATTTCATTATTTCACTAACATTACAGTTTTAAATATGTAGGAGATTTAGTGCCTGTCGTTAGTTTTCAGTTAGATTAGAAGCTCCGTTCGGTCACGTTTCGCCCGTCGCGAATCGGCACAATGCGTACCAAACCGCGGTCAATCGGATTCGATCATATCGGACTCGATGCGCGAAATCGGGGAAGAAGACGGTCGCGAGCCCTTTCGTCTCGCTAGTTAATACAGGCAGCGTCCACTTTAACCATTTAACGGAGCTCGTTACTCGTTAGTTTTTTCGTCGCTTTTTTCATCAGCTTCATAGTAGTAGCAGCTTCATAGTAGTGGCATATTCGAGCGTCAAATCTAAAAGTTTCGCATCCGAAACAGCGAACGCGTCACCGCGACTTTCTTGTAACTTTCGTTGTGTTCGCACAGTGAGACGCTTCGCCATTACGGTCGAGTCATGCGATCTCTCAGTGCGCACACTCGCGCAATCTATATACCGATTATCCTTTGTTATTAATAAAACGACTGTGATCTACTGGTCTCTGTTTTCTTTTACACGCACTCCGTGCTGTGTTCCGACAATTTCGTTCGGGAAACTATTTTTCTGTTTTAATATCGAACAATGTATAATCAACAAAAATTGGTGAGGGGCAATTAGCCGTAGAAGGGCAGAAAAGGGCCGTAATATAAAAAAAAAAAAAAAAAAAACATCAGTTTTTGACCATTATAATTGAACTTTTTATATTCTGTTTCATTTAATTGTATATTGTTTCCTAATCATACTGTCATCTTTTCTCATTATTAGTCGAGTTCGAAACAAACTTAAATGAAATAAATGCAAGATTTTATTTTATCAATTATAATTTTTCCTAGTATATACATATATTCTCGCGCTCCGTTTATTAATACAATCGGTCTACAATTGATAATAAATACAATTTTTTATTACAATTTTTTTATTTTATTTACTTCATTCTGAAGAATGCCAGTTTACGTTGAGCGAATTAATGGACAAAATTGAAGGTGATGACGTACCTCACGAGAGAACCATGAAGATGAAATTGCAGCAGAGATTCGGAGAAGATCTTTTTATTACCGACAGACCGAACAGGGAGAGTATAATTTGCGATCCGAAAAAAGAAATCATTCTTTTCGCGTTTCGTCCGCCTATTCCAGACCAAATTCCGAAGATCGCGAGTCCTCAAGGAAGCTGCAGCCGCGCTATACTTCGCGCGGGCATAAGGTCACATGTGTACGAAACAAAAAATCCCCCCCCCCCCCCCCCGCCTCCAGGATGATTTCATGCGAAATGTTCGCGATGACATACCTACGCCTTTACAAACATTTCTTGAAGAAATAATCGCGAAAAATAAGCATGGCAATGAAGTGTTGTTGCAGTTATTGCTCATGCAATAATAGCAGTCCTACTCTTTCTTGCAAGTGAGAGTAGGAACTTGTATAAGAAATTCGGGTCCAGAAATCTTATTGATATTTTAGCAGCCTTGGGATTTTCTTCTTCGTACTCTGACAGAAATGTCGAACGTGCGTGTATCAGCCGTCCACAGGGTAACGTGTTTGAGGGTTTATTTTCCCATAAAATTCAGCAATGGCTGGGATTTCATCATGACCCGGAAGAATATAGCTGGAAGAGATCAAACCGTGCATTGGAGCCAATTACAAATACTGCGGAACCTGCTACACCGGCAGTGCTTAAACTCATTTCCTGCAAGTGCAAAACAAACTGTCCGAAATCTTGTGGGTGTAGAAAAGCAGGATTGAAATGCTCTGTCATTTGCCTGCATTGCAGTGGCTAACACTGCGAAAACTGCGTAAAACTTGTCACAAATGATAACGACGATGATGATGAAGATGACTTTTCTGAACTGGAAACAGCTTCCCGTCATGGTGGCGAAATAGAACATCCACGAGAAGAAGACAACATCATCAGCGAAAGACTATCGAAAAGAAGAAAAGTTAATTAAACTGTTCATAAAAATGTACATTCATGTTTATACATGTATTTGTATACATTTAAAATTAATTTGAATGTTCACAATAAATTTTTCTTTCTGTAAATCTTTGTTCGTATTCTTTTAGATTAAAATTAAAGCGCTTAAAAAATTCTACAAGTTTCGTATAAACCACTTTTTAGATAAGTTTAGAAGAGAGCGATATATGAGCAATTTACTGATTTATTTAACTAATTTTTTTAATTCTTTGTTCAATAATTCGAAAAGTATGCATCGTACATAAAAAAAGAAGAGCTATAAAATGAGCTACTTAAAGTTGAACAAACCGAGTTATTGCAAAAAAAGTCTTTTTTCGTTTTTTCGACTTTTTTCAAGAAGCAGACCTTTTTTTGTCCCGAAAACCTAGAGTTAGGTTTTCCGACATACCCCTCACACGACCAAAAAAGAATTTTCCTCTTATAGATTTTTTCAAGTTTAAATTCTAATTTTACTGGACTATTATGAATCCTTGATCCAAAGTATATACTATATACATAATAAATTTAAATTTATCGCTTCTAGATTTCGTGTTACTTGTTTTAGAAGACCGCACACGCATCTGAAACACTTGTAATGTACAGAAACGTCCATTTGAAGACTTTGCTCTCCGCACACAGGTAAAGTACTTAATTTGTGAGCACAAGTTTTTAATTCTTCATTAGGGGGTTACCAAAGCACTTAATTTTGATACTACAATCAAAGTCAACTGCCCGGAGTAAATTTGACGTATTTTGAACATTTCCCCCTTTTCATCGTCCTTTTAAACTTTACATTTTCCAAACTTATTTCACAATCAGATATCCTCAGTATTTAGTTCTGATTAACAACTTTACCCTCTCCCGCCCGCTCCCAAATCGAGATTTTTCATTTTTCATATTAAATTTCAGTTCCAACTCAAAGTAAATTTTAGGTAATAATAATCAACATTTTCCCCTTTCCACATCACCATTTCGAAATTTTGCCTTTATGGTACTCAATTTGAATTCAGCGATCCCGAAACCCCCGAGTAACCCGTTACGATCAAATTCAAAGTAAACCTTACGAAATAATAACTTTTCCCATTCACACCTTCCATTTTAAATTTTTGATAGGAGGGGTAAAAGTTATTATTACGTAAAATTTACGTTTAATTCGAACTGAACTCCTTGCTCGGGAAGTTTTCAGGGTTATTCAATTGAATTTAGTATGAAAAATGCAAATCGTGGCGGGCGGGAGGGGATAATGTTATTAATCAGAAGTAAGTTTTCAGGATATTACTTTTTGAATTCAGTTTTAAAAATGTAAAGTTTAAAACAGGACGGTGGAACGTGAGAAACATTCAAATTACGTCAAGTTGACATCCAATTTGAATAGGACACCGGGCTATTGACTTTGATTGTAGTATCAAAATTAGGTGATTTTGTAACCTACTATTGAAGAATTACAAACCCTGGTAGAAGTGAAAATATTACTTGGTTAATTCTTATACAAGTCAGATATTTACCATGTTAGAAGCATAAGAAAAATGGACATTCGACGAAAAAATGGATAAATTTGTGCTAGGGAAATTGTGCGCACAAATTAAATACTTCTCCAGTATGCGAAGGGACGGTTTCAGTATATTACAAAAATAACACCATATCTAGAAGCATTAAATTTAAATTTATTATGTATATAGTAATATACTTTGGATAAAGCATTCATAAAAAAGAATACGTAGTGGTTGCGGTTGAAGGCCGCGGTTGCGATTGAGGGAATTTATAATAGATTAAACTATAAGGTAAATTTTCAGAAAGACTATATGTCAACCGGAAAAAAAATTTTTCACATGATTTCTTATGAAGATTTGTCGCTCGGCTTGTTATCTTGAAAATGCAGCAAAAAAATTTGTTAGTTTTAGCTTTTATTGCAAAAAGTATTGATGTAGGAAGGAAAATTCGATCCGTCACCTATAAACGACACAATGGACCACAAATATGTATAGGTGGTAAATTTTCGTCTATTTCGAGTTAACCGAATCCAGACACCGCTAGATGGCGAATCACGACAACGCGGTCGATGCGTGCTCTCGTTGCAGTGGTAGGTTTATGTTTCGTTGATGAGCCTGCTTAAAAAGGAAATGCAAACACACACACACACATGCATGGGATCAATTTTCGGGATCAAAATGTGGACATAACGCATTTATTAATCATTAAATAATTTTTCCCCTCCCCCAACCCATTTCGGAATTTTGCATTTTTGATACTGATATGCTAATTTTATTTCAAATAAATTGAAGCTGGTTTAGCCTGTGAGGTTGTTGGTACTTCATAGAGAAATAAGTTATTTATATATTTAAAAAGCGAGAGACGTTACTTTTAACGGGCTCACTATTTCTGAGCAATAAATGAAACCGTAATGTAAACTTGCCCTTAGCGGAAAGAATGTTTTCAAACATTGGAGAATGAAAATAAACTAGAAAATACTTCTCACAGAGTAGACATATGTAGTGAAATGAAGAAAAGAAAGAAGTACGGAGAGGTAGATTGGCATTTAATACAGTGACAGAAACAAATGGTATTTAAAGGTGGTTATTGGAAAAACAATGTTTTGAAGAAGAATTGAATGGAAAAATATATGGTTATATTCATGGAGCTGGATGTGTGAACTACAAGTTTAACTTGAAGCATGCAACGAAGACGGAGAACCTTTAATGAATAATTAAATAACTTACTTATTTCTGTACGGAGCAGCATCAATTTTTCTTCTGTGACGAAGT
Organism: Trichopria nigra; assembly: GCA_030522945.1. Taxonomy (NCBI): domain Eukaryota; kingdom Metazoa; phylum Arthropoda; class Insecta; order Hymenoptera; family Diapriidae; genus Trichopria; species Trichopria nigra. The sequence goes on from JAPYZR010007353.1 coordinate 13,045, forward strand.
CACTAATCGACCCCATTGCTCGGTCATTTCTTGTATATATTTTATTTTTATTTCTTCTGTATATTTGTTATGTTTTGTTATTATAAGTATTCTTATGATATTTTATGTGACCGCGGTAAAGATCAGAAGAAAAAAAGAAAGAAAAGAAGAAAGAAAAGAAAGAAAAAAAAAGAAAAGCCACTGCCCGTGCAGTGGCGTTCTGTTCCAGTTTTCACGACCTGCATCCAAGGTCATAGGGAGGTCCAAAACAGAGTATATCACCGACCCTTAGGAATAGTTCCGATTCCCTTCATTTATAAAAAGTAAACCCCTGGTAGTTCCTTCCCGTTCCCTCCAGTTGTCCATTTTCCATCCGTCGTTTGCTAATCAGGCAACCGCACGGCTGTACAATCCGTGGCATAATTTAGCATATGCCCGAAAATGTCATCAAAATTCCAGGCGAAAATGAAAGAATCGACTTTCATTGCCTGTTTCGCTCTCTCCCTAGGCTCGAGTCGACAGTGATCACTCGTCGCTTATTGATAGCAATATCAACATTCGTCCATTTCCCCAATATTCCCCTCTCTATCTCAACACGAGTCGATGAGCATCGCACGCTGTTTACGTCGACACGACGTCGTACCCCATCTTTTTCGCGCGCACGAGCCGACGTCCGTCGCTTCTTCGTGCCGAAATAATATCAACAACAATACGTGTAACGCTCCATATCTGTCATATACATGAGTCGACGTTCGTCGCTCTTAACAATACATAGTCGTATGAACTGCAGACGTGATGTATGTATTGTGACCCTACCCTTATATAATTTGCCCTCCCAGTAAATGAAAAAGGATTGGGAGGTCAAATTTTGGATTAAAAAGGATTGGGAAGTATTCATTGGTATGTAAAATGAATCCATCGTAATCATTCCGAATCCTTCTTAATCCAAAATTTGACCTCCCAATCCTTTTTCATTTACTGGGCTATAGTCCCTCGACCTACTCTCCCGAACCCGTCGTCACCCCTCGCAACCGCCCTCGGTACGCACACGTAACCTAACCTAATTCCCTGGGGTCACAGAAGCAAGCGACGCGCTAGATGGAAGTATGGGCGCCAGGTATACCGGAGTATACCGAATTTATAGGCGCGTCGCCCGGCGATGGTGTGCCCGCTGTGCTCAGCGGTATATTCCATCGGCACGGGAGAGGGCGGTATTCGCGGGCGCAGTCAATTTTCGATGAACTCACTAATTCGTGCGCGACGGTCACACCCAACGAGGACGGGTATTCTACTATTTCGCACGTGAACTAACCAAAAACGGCATTACCTCAATTACCCGCGTACTACAAAAATGTTTGGGTTGCCCCCTAGGGGCCGGGAGCCTTCGAAAAAAATTAACAAAATCACCGTCAACTGCACAGCGGGTGCCCGTATTCTCTGCCACCATGTGGCAGATAAACAACAAAAAAAAAAAAAAGAGAGAAAAGACTAGCGTGCTCGCACCAGTGTGGTGCGGGTAGCCCTCTATATACCGTATCACAAACGCCCTACCGAGTCCGCGGACTCTACGGCTGTCCCCCTTCTCCCGTAAGTTACCCGCGACTCGAGATAATCACGCTGCCTCTAACCTATGCACGCAGCCAACATTTACGCGAACCTCCATTTATCGCATCGATAGCCACTAAACACCTAATAGTAGGGGAGCCCAAGCGGGGATTTGGGTAGTGACAAGAGCGCGTCAGATAAACATATGGGGGGATAGCTTACACCCTAATAAGTACCCTTACTAAGTATTAAACCTCGATATAGTGACGCGCGCTTAGGGGAGCTCGTCAGTTTAGTAAAAAAAATCGATCGTTCGAAATACTCGAGCGCGTCAGATTAAGATAAGGTGTGTTAAGTAACATATGAAATGTGTAAATTTCAATAATCTGACGATTTGAGTGTGACGCAACAAAATGGTTCGCAACGTTTTTAGTACCTGTCATCAAAGTGACCGATTGACATATATATGTACATTTTCTATTACAGTCCGCCAAACTAGATCCACCATTTTGAATTTTTGAAAAAGTAGTGTCAAAATAACAAATTGTAGCCATTGTTTTTTGTGAGAATAAGAACCGATGCCAAAAGATTTCAACAATTCAGAAAATAAAATTTTATATCGTCAGATTAAGAAAACTCCTCAATATAATGGTCAGATTTTTTACCAGCGTATTTCAAGGTCACGATTTTTTTTGCATTTTCCGAACTTCACTACGAGCTTAGGTCGCGTCCAAATCGTCAGTTTTTGTAATAGGGGGTCCTTTAGGGTTCACTTAACATCCCCTATAAATATCTGATAATTAATAAATTTTTTTTTTTTGTAATCAATTTTATGACCACCCCCACCATTCAAACCGTCAGATATTTATTTTTTCGTCATCATAATCACACGTGACTACCCTATTAATATCTGACGAGCTCGAGTATTTTTTTTATCGTTTTTTTTTTTACATTTTTGGAAGCCCGTACACGCTCTCCCCACTACTAAACCGCCAAACATCATATAACCTTTTTTCATTTTAGCATATAATCTTCATAACCCACTAGGTCCCGGTGACGCTCGAGTGACTACACATTTAGCATCGCGGCCTCCCCTACTATAACCTTAATTCTCCCCTTTCTCCGGGAGCGTTCTAATTAAAATGTAACAGTAACCACCCTCCCGTCTCTTCAAAAAAAAAAAAAAAAAAAAAAAAAAGAGCCATATTGATATTTACTTCTGAGTTTACTTCTAACGCAAATATTGAAATTGTCTTTAACAAAAACGGTAGCCACTTTGAAGTTTCGATATAGACGACAGAAAAAAAAATAAAACAAAAACATGATCTGAGAACCATCATTATGATTACTTCTAAACTTCCTTCTACTAAAAAAAAAAATTACTAAAATCACTTCAGATAAAACGGTAACCACTTCGGAATTTCTTTACAAAAAAATTGGTTTGTCGTGGAACTTAAATTTTTCCACCAAACGAGAGCCAATTTTGTGGACTTATTATTCATTCCGTGAATTTGCCAGTACTCCAATCGATAACCTCATTTTCCCTCTCGATAAACGAAAGTCTCTACACGATTTCGCGGTTTTCTCTAAATTTACGCATACAAAAAAAAAAAAAAAAAAAAAAAAAACCAATCCCGAGGCACTTTTGATCGCACACGCGAGCAAGAACACTTCTTAGTACGAGTCCCGGAAGGCGGCCAATACTTTACTAAACGAGGCCGAAGCTATTAAAACCGCGAGAATAGCGCCTTCCGAAGCTCGTCGTACGTTAAAGTCGACGTTGCCCACCTGCAAAGTCCCTACAGATCCTGCTGCAATCGACGCCAGAACGAGAATGCTCGAGCGAGGCCATTTTCCCCGCTGCGTTCTACCGTTCTACCCTATAAATGAATATTACCGCCCGGATAAAGCCTCCCGTCAAGACAAAGTCTAATTAGATTCGGTGCGATTGCCTTTTCCGTGGACCGCTATTGCGTCGTAAAAACTAGCGCCACTATAGCAATCCCCCCTACGATAATGCAATGCAGCTCCACGACTCCGAGTCATGCCCTCAAAATGTAGCGCCACCACAGCAAGCCCCCCATTTACCCAGCGGATACGACCCTGAGATTTTAGGCGAGCTGCAGTACCAGTGCAGCATCCCCACGAAATGAATCTCGCCCGACGCGACAGCTATAACGTTTTGCAACGTTACAATATATATAATACTATAGACTCAATGTCTAAAGATTAGAAGGTGTAATAAAATAAATAATACAAAGATAATTTTAATTTTATAAAGTTCTATATCTTTTTAGTGTAGGTTCTTCATTTCACTTTTGAAGGAGATTTACTGCCAACTGGTTTGGATGCTTCTTTAGGCGTTCTTTGTAATTTATGGGTAGTATTGCGATTTCTTCTTTCACTGATGAAATTTTTAAGTCTTTTCTAATAATATTATTGGAAACATAACGAGGAGAGGATACTATCTGTCTTAAGTTTTTGATTGGAATCTTTCCAGAATTTCAATATTTGAACTTGCTGCTGTACCCCACAGCTGAATTCCGTATCTCCAGACGGGTTTTAGAATGTTCTTGTAAATAAGGATTTTGTTATTTAGGGTAAGTTGATTTCTTATTTAGGAGGCAGTACAGTTTTCCAACTATTAAGCCCAGTTGTTTACGTTTGGACCAAATATATTCTTCCCAAGTTAGTCTCCGATCTATTTTAATACCAAGGTATTTTACGCAGTTACTGTGTGGTAGGATTATATTGTTTAAGCATACTGTTGGACAATTTTCTTTACGTAATGTGAATCCCCAAAAAAAAACATTTTTATGTAAAAAAATTCGCCAAGTCCTTATTATGCCTACAAAAATACTCTGTCAAACAGTAATATTCAAAAAATTAATTATAAAAAAATATATTATCAAAAAAGTTTTCAAAAACAATTATTTGTCAGTACAGTAATT
>JAPYZR010007354.1:0-10361 GCA_030522945.1 Trichopria nigra
TTTCTAGACCTGTGCGACCGTAGAGCGGTCTGAATAAACATATATATAGTGCTAAAGGTGTTTATAATTTATTGCTGTTCCTTTTCCACAACTCTGTCACATTTTATACTGAACATATTTTGTTCCTTGTATTTTATTTTTCTTAATGCCCTTTCCAGGTACGAGTGCTGGATTTCGCCATTGACAAACAGAGTGTTTGTCTCTTGTCGCGAAAATATGATTCGGAATAGGTTTTCGAATATTTTCGTTTTGCGTTATTTCGATCTTTCCCTATTTTCAATTTGCGATTTGACGCGACTTTCAACGCGACTTTCAACGCAATTTTCCGTTTTCTCTTTATAAAAAATTACTTAATATATTCCGGGAAAATTATTTTTCAAAAATTTGTGTCCCCTTGAGTTTTTTTGAATAATAGTTTGTGGCAGCGTGTTTATCTGGGTCGGGCGAACAATAGCGAGTACTGAACGGATAGCTACAGTACTCTACATTTATTCTTTTTTGTTATTTTTGTCGATTTGAAAGGGGACTCACATTAAAAAGCACCCCGATGGGATGAGAACCTTATTCACGTCCACGTCGTTCATCCTGGGTAAAGCTAAGAAGTGTTTACATATATTTTTAGATACATTACTATTTCTGGGATTGTTTCACGATGTTTTGGTGTTACTAGAGGTAGTTTTCGATCCGGATATTTTGATACAAGTTTTTTATGTGATCTCTGCAGAAGACATTCTTTATTTTCGTACGCTGATATATATTGACGAATGTATTCCACCGATAATTAATGAGTTAAATAGCATTAGGCTATTAAAAAATAATAATATGTTGATGATTTTATTATTTAATACGTGTGCAGCGGTGACCGCGTGAAGCGAAAGCCCATCCCGCGGGCTCGAACGGCGCGCCGCGGCGGCATGTAATTATTTATCTACCTTACAGCCCTTTCCTTCTCCATCTTGAAAATGTCAGATTTTGTAGTTTAAATGTTTCTCCTTCGAATGGTAAAATTTATTTTGAAAAAAAAATATAGGATTTTGAGAAAAATCGTTTGAAACTTCAATTTAGATTTTCGACCTTAAATAATTTTTTTTGGAATTAAAACAACAATATCATTAGCAAGATGACGAAAAAATCTATCGATATACGCGTTTAGATACTTTTTTAAAGTCGATCGATAAATCTGGGAGCGAGTTGAACAGAGCGCGTTTTGCGCGAAAAATGCCCTCGCGCGTCGAGTAGTCGGTTTCTCTTGGACGCTCCCATATATATTTCGAACTTTTTCTTTTGCGTGCTGCCCTTTTCGTGCCTCTCCGTTTTCACCTTTTTGTCGTTATTTTGCGATCTCGTTTTTTTTTAGCGTATCTTAAAACAAGCCCTTTGCGTCGAGTCAAGCCGTTCGCGATTATGTTTGAACCCCTTTTAACGTTCGAATTAGTAAGCTCATTTCGTATTAGCTAATATCGCTTTGATTTCCTTTGTTTTGTGGTTATTTAAGAATTGCGAAAATAGACCCCACATTCCCCAACCCGGATTTTACAGTAACCACCGTTAGGACAACCACCCCTGTTACGACCAGTACTGCAGTTATCACCCCCCTTACATCTAGTACTTCCGTTTCACCCTCCCGTTCCGCTTTGCGCCGCGTATCAACCCTGGCTCTTAGATATAAGAAAGTAATATTTATTTCTTTTTTTCTTTCCGTTCGATCGAAAGTCGAATGCCCATGATTGCCCCCAGGCCTTACTTACTTACTCGGCCACTGACGAGTAAATAAGACGTATCACCGTCTTATCCAGGACTTCTATTGGCCTGGCGTCTTGCAAGACGTAGCCCGATATGTCGCTCGTTGCCCTGAAATCCCCGGTCGGCATCATGCGTGAACGAATTGTGGAGGATCCATGGCAAACCCTTTGTTCGGACGTAATGAGTCTATTCCCCCCAAGCAAGCGTCAGAACCAGTTTGTGGACGGGTTCATGGACCAATTCACCAAGTTCATAGGGATCAAGCCCATCCGTACCGCCACTAGCGCAGCCCTCATTACTGCCCTCGATACCCTCGTCGTTCATCGATGGGGATATCCCTGTTATTTCCTATCGGATAATGCAAAGAACTATGAAAGTTCGCATTTCCAGTCCTATTTGAGGCAACTCGGTATCACCCCAACCCGTACCCCCCATTACCACCCACAAGCAAACCCAGTGGAGCGCATCAACCGTACCCTTAAGACGATAATCAGCACGTTCGTCGCTAGCGATCATCGGGACTGGGATGCTCATCTCCCTGAGTATGCTTTCGCTTTAAATACCGCCATTTAATGCTCCACCCACATGACCCTAGCGTTCTTAAATTTTGCGAGGAACCCCCGTCCCATTAAGAGTTTACGTATCAACCGGATACCCTCCCCGCGGATCCCGTCAGTTGCGTAACCGAAAACGTCCAGCGATAACGTCCAGTACCTCGAATTTTTTTGAGATTCCCCCTTTTTTCGTTTTGTGTAATTTCTAAGTTACCGGTTGTTGTGGCACTTAAGTAAGAGACATTTTATCTTAATATTGTTCCAATAAAAATATGAGATTCCCGTTTGGGTAGCCGAGACGCAGGAGAACCTCGTGGGAGATCCTATATCCCTATATTACCCCTTCCTCGATCCTCTACTATCCCAACACCCTCTCCCCGGTCCCCCATCGCCCCACTGCCTTTACTCCCTGCCCTACTCCCTATTACTCCATCCGTTACGCAAGAGCAGTCTAGCCAAACGCCCCCTCTTACTAGTATGGATGCATTTTTGGACTTCCAAGTCCTTACCCACTCGTGTTTTCTCCCAGATCTTCCAGCTCCCATACGCGAGTTTGCTGTTATGACATCGGTACCAAAACCGGTCGAAGAAAATCCTAGTCCCATCCTGAGTCACCGCATTCAGAAATACCCCTATCCACTTTCCGACACCTCCCCAGAGCCCGCCGCATTCCAAATCCTTCCCCTAGACTATCTTCTAGACATTATGATACAACACATACTCCCTCTCCCATAATTCCCCCTGTAATGTCCATTAAAATTTCCCTCCGCCGGTACAACCAACTAAGATTCCAGCATTCATGGATTTAGTTATCCCGCCTCCTCCGGACCTACCGTTAATCGCGTTAAAGCACGGCGAAGATTGCCGTCTACCTGCGACTGCGAGTGGTCGAGTTTGGCGCTGCTGAACATGCGGCAGATACGGTCACTTAGCTGGCCGCTGCTCGAGTCGAAGCATTTGGTATAAGCCCGACGTGCGTGACGACCCCTCACGCTAGTCGGTAGTCTTCCTAGACTGGTTTAACTACCCCGCTTGATCAATCCTCATAACCCCTCTTATCAATATATCCATTCCGCGGCCTACAGATCCCGAGGACTACAGACCCCGTGGCCTAACTTACCCTCTATCCTTGATGAGGTCCACGTAGAACCTTATTTACTACTCCTTTTTATCAATTCCATCATTTTTATTTTTGTAAAATTAAATAAAAAAAATGCATCCTTGACTTCGAGACCGGTTGGCGCGTAGCCCGGTACAACAACGGTGCTCGGGGAGCCCGTGCGATGGGACGGCATGGTCGGATACGCAACTTTTTCGTTGCAAATAAAAAATAAAAAATTTAATATACATCGATATAAATCTTCTTTCAGTGGAAACTGCCAACAAATTCAAGTATATGTATATATTCTGATGTGGTATATACGATACTCTGTAAATCCAACTTCTATCTCTTTTGTCGAGTTCCGCGTAACGTTCGTTTGCGGCCGTGAAATGCGCTAGATCGGGTTTGGCTTGCTGCAAGGGTTTATTTTCGGCACAACGCCGGCACGAACGAACGTATCTAGATATGTCACGTGATATCTCCGGCCAGTAGTAGTGTCGGTACACTCGTTGAATTGTCTTCGTTATGCTTAAATGTCCAACGGTCGGCACGTCGTGGCACTCGCGCAGTATTTCCATTCGCTGCTGCTCGGGTTCGCACAATTTGCAGCATTCGTCGTTATAGCTTCTCCTCGAAGATGCAGTAGTCCGGGTCGGCCTGGTGTTCGACTTCCGCCATTTTATCGTCGTATCAGTTTCGGGCTGGTTGAGTTTGGATTGCCGATAATGGGCTACGCGACAAGACATCCGCCACATAATTCGACGTACCATTTCGGTAGCGAACGTTAAAGTCAAATTGCTGGAGTTCCAAGGCCCACCGCGCGAGCCTACCTGGCGGGGTGTCTATGTTCCCTACCCACTGTAGCGCCTCATGATCGGTTACTACCGTGAACCTATATCCTTCCAGATACGGGCGCATTTGTCGGATACCCCACAGTACTGCCAAGCATTCCTTCTCGGTCGCGCTATAGTTCCGTTCGGCACCCTGCAGCATCCTGAACCCATAAGCAATCGGCTTTTCTCCTTCGTCGTCTGACTGGGTCAGTACGTACCCTAACCCGGTATCGGACGCATCCATTTGTAGGGTAAACGGTTTTCCGAAATCAGGACATCTCAGTATTGGAGCGGAGGTCACGCGGGATTTCAGTGTGCGAAAAGTCTTGTCGGCGGCCTCATTCCAATGCCATGACGCGTACTTCTTGAGTAACGCCGTTAACTGTCGCGCTATATCCACGAACCCGGCGATGAATGGCGGTACCAGGACGCCATACCCACGAATTGTCGTACTTGTTTAGCAGATTTCGGGGGCGGTATGTCTACAACGGTCTTAACCTTGTCCGGGTACGTTCGGATGCCGTCACGATCCACGACATGTCCCAGGTAACGCAATCAGTCGCGGGCGAACTGGCATTTTTCGGGGTTTATTCGGAGTTTTTCCGACTGTAGCCGGCGGAACACTTCCCGTAATAAGGCTGTCCATATCATCACTCACTATACAATGTCATCTAAATAGTAGAACACGCGCGATTCCAAATCTGCGTCTAGCACATTGTCCAACATTCTTTGAAAAGTTGCCGGTGTGGAGTATAGTAGAGTGTAGTCCGAACGGCAATACTTTAAACTGCATCAAACTACGTCCGGGTCCGGTATATCGGTGAGTGCTCGAGTTTCGGCTGCTAGTGGTATCTGCCAATAACCATCCTGCAGATCCAAAGTAGACAAATACCTGGCCCAGCGTATATTATCCAGAGTAGCTTTAATATACGGGAGTGGATAAGCATCCATTACAGTCACTTCGTTTAGTCTTCGGAAGTCTATACAACATCGAGGTTTCACTGATTTCTTCCGCACTATCACTACCGGGGAGCTCCACGAGCTAGTGGATGGCTCTATGATCCCAGCCGCCTTCATTTTCGCGACTTCTGCGTCAATGATTGCCTGAATTGCCGGATTGCGGGGTCGGTTTGTTTTATCGGCGTCGTACCTGGTTGTAGCCGGATAACATTATCTGCCGTCGGGTTCGGTCCAGCGACTTTATCAAACAGTGGTAAGTTCGTAGCCAAGAACCGTCGTAACTTCTCGGCGTCGACCTCTGTCGCTTGTCGCAGCGGTGACGCAGTATTTACAGGGGCTTTGCCACCGGTTCGATAGATGGCGAGGTCCGGAGGATATTCAAATTTTATCTGCAGAGCCTGGAGTAGGTCGACCCCGAAGATCACATCGTTCTGTAGGCCGGGTAGAAAGGCAAATTTATGAGGGATGCTTCTACGTCCGAGGCACAGCGTGGCTCGTATAGTTTTGGAAATCGGTACTGGTCGGCCGTCAGCTAAGCTCGCCGTAGCTGTAGCTGGTCGCAGGCATTGTCCGTTATGGGTGCACTTTCCTGCAACCCGTTCGCTGATGTAATACTCGGTGGCGCCCTTGTCAAGAAGGGCGTAGTATCTAGTCTCGAAAATCTTCACTTCGAGGTGCGGATGCGGATCGACATGGAACCCGGGGGCAGGGGTCGCGGCTGTGCCCTGGACCTCGGATCGTTTCCCTGGGTGCACTGGCAATTCCGCGAGCGTACGCCTGAAGAAAATCTTCGACTCTGTCTTGCACTTGTATCTCTGGTGGCCTCGGTTGTACTACGGCGGTAGTGCACGCTCGGGGTTTCCGCACGATGTCCTCATACTCCCATGCCAGGCGGCCTAACTCCTCCAACGACGGTATATCCGTATTTCGGACAAGTTTGTAGCCGGGATGTTCTCGTTTTATTATATACAACTCAGAAATAAAGAACTTACCAGTTCCAGAATTTATATCCAGGGACTTACTGAAAGCTACAGCCGTGAAGTGGACATAGCATCAGCATAGTTTCCAGAAGAGGCATCTGAACCACCAAAGGCTATAGAAGATCTGGTGAGATACTGTCACCAGAGAAATCGTCAATACATTATTGGCTGCGATGCCAACGCACACCACATAGTGTGGGGCAGTTCGAACACCAACAACAGAGGTGAGTATTTACTTTAATTTATTACTAGATGTAATATCAATGTTTTAAACAAAGGAAATTACCCTACTTTTGTAAATGCTATTAGGAAAGAGGTAATTGACCCCTCCCTATCCAGCATGTTTCACGATGACAAAATTATGAATTGGCATGTCTCCAGTGAAGAATCGATGTCTGATCGCAGACATATAAGATTTGAACTGGTGCATGAAAATGCCGAAACAGCTTCTTTTAGAGATCCACGTCGACCTAATTGGGGGATATATCACGCATTAGGGAGGGCAAAGAAGATCTCATAAAAGACATAAATAGCATAGAGGAACTTGAACAAGCAACCGAAATGCAAAAAAACTTGATAATTACATCCTATTTGGACAGCTGTGCTGAAAAAAGCCGAATGATCAAGAAAAATGTACTATAGTAAAATAGAAATTAAATCCGTATATATGGGGATCACATATAGGATCCTAAATGGTGGGTACACATGTGTATAAACTTGTTTATAAAAGAAGCTTAGATAAGACACGGTGACGAGGTTTTCGATACTCCAAAAGCGGCTCTTCTTCAAAAAACAATAAGAAAAGATCATGTCAACGAACTAGGTGTACTCAAACGTGGGGATGGTAGCTGGACAGCAAACAGGGAAGAAACATTGGAACTACTTGCGAGCTCCCACTTCCCAGGAGCTGTGTATCTTCCAAATACTTCACCCTCCATACTGCAAACCAAAGTTAGCAGAAGTAGGAGAAGTAGAGCAAGAAGTCTTGAAGGTGAACCAGGGATCGACTTGGTTAAGCACTCGGTTCGTTCAAGCCTTACAAGGTATCAGGATTGGACGGGACTTTTTCCCGCACTCCTCCAGAACAGCATCGAAACACATAAGTCTTACCTGGTCGAGATATTTTGGGCCAGCATCCGGTTAGAGTACATCCCCCTCGTATGGAACGAGGTTAAAATAGTATTCGTTCCGAAGCAGGGCAAGACTCATTGGAAAGCCCGAAATCTTATAGGCCTCTCAGTCTCAGTTCTTTTCTTTTAAAGACCTTAGAGAAGATCATATATGCACATCTAAAAAATAAAATAGCAAACTATACACCACTACACAGCTCTACAGGGACGGAAGTTAGCTCCTTAGTGTCAAGACTAGAGAATACACTCCACAATAAAGGAATAGCACTAGCTGCTCTCCTAGACATAGGGGGCTTTTGATAATGCTTCATTTCAGTACATCGAAAGAGCATTAAAAGCAAAGGACATAGATGAAATGTTCAGTAACTGGATCATGGATATGTTGGAAAACAGAATTATCCATCTCAAATGCGGCGGACTGAAAATCAAGTGTGCCCTTAAGGTGGGGTATTATTACCCTTATTATGGACGATTTTGGTTGATGATTTCCTGTACAGGCTAGAGATTTTAGTATTTTCCAGGCTGAAGTCAGGGCCATTTTAGAATGTTCCGTGATAAATTGCAAGAAAGGTTTAAAAGGGGAAAACATTAATATACGGTCTGACTGCCAAGCTGCCATTAAAGCAATTTCAGCATATGCAATCAATTCGAAAATGGTTCTAGACTGTCATGACTCGCTGCAGCAGCCAGCGAAGAAGAACAAGGAAACCTTTGGTCGGGTTCCTAGACACTCAGAAATTAAGGGTGTAAATATAGTAACAGACGATGAATTTACATTAATTAGTCATATTACAAAGACTCATTTTGATAAGTTATTTCGATGATGTTCCAGATGGAAATAGTAGGCGGATGAAAAAAAGAAAAGACCAGAAATAAAGATGCTGCAATGTTACAAGATCAATTTGGGAATGATGCCGGTGCTCTCAGGGAATGGTTGGGTAAAGAAGCTATAGCTATTAAGAGGCTATAGAGATGTTGCATCTCTTTTAGAACGACTAAGGTTTGACGTTCGCATACCACCTATTGTTAGACAAGGACATAAACAATTACAAACTGAAGATACAAATGAGTCAAGGTTGATCACCAAAACGCGATGAATTATAGAATCCGGTAATGGGCTCATAAAATCTGTTTTTAAGTTTTTTCAGAAACATAATAGCACATCACCAAGCGATACATTTGCGTGAATTTTATTTAATAGCTGGTGCGATTCTCAATATCGAGAACAAATTGAAATCGATGTCGAGAACGAATTCTCATAAATGGTGCCACTTCTGAATTTACTCATAATATGCTTGAAAGAATATTAAGAACGCCAGCGTTCGTTGGTTTCTTTGATATGCTCGATATCAACTCCTATTAAATACCTGAATAAAGACTTATTGAATAACATCTCTGATACTGTTCACAGATACGGTAATAACATGATTATTTAAGGGGGGGGGGGGGGGGGGGGGGTCGGGGGGGGGCAAAAAAAAACAGGCACTTTGGGGGGAATTATTTTTGGCTCAAGGAAAGGTGGAAATTTAAAGAAAATATGTCCCAAGGCGCCTATTTTTGAAAGCGGGTCCATGGCCGAAGACATAGCCTCCTTAATTTTTAACTCCTTAATTCATTTGGTATATTATTTTTAAGACCCTAAAGCACCTTTTAAGCGAAAAAAATTTTTTGGGAAAATTTTACTGTGATTTCCCCCCTTAAGCAAATGGCTGACTCAAAATACTTTGGAACAATCATCCCTTTTAAGGGCTAAAAGATCTGTGAAATCCGATTTGACAACCTCCAGGTGGTGCACATTGGGTGATGCAAAAGTCAACGATAAAACTAAAACTGTCTATCCACCTATTTAACTACTTGCACCCATCATAAGCAGCGACTATAAAAACATTCAAAAATAAATCATCCATTGCTACGAAGACTACATAGATTCTCCTGGCCCTGCCAGGGGCACCTTATTACACATTTGACCCTAGATTCGGAATCAGCGTCCAAGAAAAATATCGAAAATAATGTCAATTCTAAAAAATCTCGCGAATTCAACCACGCAATTGGTTTCGACGAATTAAATGATTAGGAGCACTCTGACGCCATTAGAGTCACTAGATAGTAAATGTGACCCAGATTTGCGCTATAAAAACACTTGCACTTTTATTGATTTTCAAATGACTTCAAATGATAACGGTTTCGAATAATTTTTTTTTTTTTTTTTTTTTTATTTCCAAAGAACAATATTACAATCTGTCCAATGATGGACAATGGGTAATAGTTTTATTATTAAAAATTATATGAAAGGAATGCGTCCAGTGATGCATCCTTAATTATAATTAATCAATATATACATATATACATATACGTGATTATGTGTAACTCCTAGGTATCTCGCTAATAAATTCATGATTTTTATATTTAAAATTTGGATTACACTAGATCGCTTGGTATTCGTCGCTTGAAACGGATCGGATTATATATTATCGGAAGCCTGCGTTATGTCCAGAAATGCTACTGAGCAATATTTCTTTTCCTCGAAGTTTTTAATAATAGTGTTTATCAAGCGATGAACTTGTTCCGTAGCTGCATGCTGATGTCGAAAACCAAATTGGCGTTCAGGTAGCAGTTTGTTCCTCCTAACAATCGGAATCAATCTTTTTAGTAGTAATTTTTGAAACACTATAGATGTAATAGGCAAGAGACTAATTGGTCGACATGAGGTTGTATTTTCTGGCGTTTTGCCGGGCTTAAGAATCATTATAATTTGTGCTACTTTCCATTGAGGAGGAAATAGGCTTGTCCTAAGTATAGCGCTAAATAACTGGGTTAGGTAGATGTATCCTACTTTTGGTAATTCTTTTAAGATTTTACCCGTTATTAAGTCGTACCCAGGCGATTTGGTCGATTTTAGTTCATCCTTGATGATGTTGTACACTTCTTTAACATTAAATTTTTTTATATTTTATATTTCGATTTGATGGGTATGATCCAGATACTGATGTATATCTTCTTCTTCCTCTGTCGAGATTTCTCTTGGGTTGGGGACAAAGACCTTATCAAGATAAGATGCA
>JAPYZR010007356.1:0-10207 GCA_030522945.1 Trichopria nigra
AGCCGGTGGGCGAAAGCGTCGCAGGTTTACGTCCTAGGGGACGTCTCGTTGCAGAAATTAAAGTCCGAGGACCTTAAGCGACGGACTTTTCGTTACAATATATTGTACAGACCCGATATATTGTAAAATACCGCGATTAAAGGGTTTTAAACCCAAAGCGTAAAGTAAATAAATTATTATTATTATTATTATTATATTTCAAACTGATTATACTGAAATTTGAAGACTTGTTGGGTGTTATTTTATAAAACCAATAAGCTTATTGGCTCGTAAACAAAACAAAAGTAAAAGACTCTCTAAAGCAATTCCATACTGATAGTGTTAGACAAATAAACTAATATAAAATTTAAAATCAATGAAAATATTATTAAAATGGAAAATAAAATTGGATCTTTTATGAGGCGAAAATAATAAACGGACATTTTAGAATTAAAATAAATTCATATGATGTACGTTTATAAAACACGATTATTCTTCGTATTTACATTTGAAGAATGGAAAAATAAATATTTTATGTATGGCGTATTTCAGGTTTTACGTAATCCCGATGGGGTTTAGATTCTTTTGTTTTTCACGAGCGAATGGTTTGAAAAATGACCGATATTTATAGGTTGTAAATAATACATCACGTACTTGAAAATTTATTACCCGCTGGGAAGAATTGGAGGCTGGAAATATTTGTACGGGCCCATTTTAAAATATACCGACGAATTGCAGACGTTAAAAATTAAATTTCAGCAGCTTGAACCGTTACCAAGGCCACTGAGCACGTTGCCAGTGTATTTGCAAGGAAAGGCAAATATTTATCGTTAGAAGTTGAGAATCTGGGTTGAATTCGGATAATAATGGATAAACGTCCAAGGTTTGCGTTCTTAGCATCTCGGCAAGTCACATTAATTTCACATCAGTCAAGTTTATATTTTGGTTGTTAATTTATGGTAATTGGGAACAACGTTGGATGATATAGAAACCTATAGAACATAATGTAATTACTCCTCCGCTTCCACGTATACATTGCAGTTTTGAAGTTCTTCCAAGTTGAAGAATGCAAACTAATAAATTGTACATTATAAATGAAATGTTACTTAAGTTTATACGAGATATTGAACAACATTTAATTGCGAACGAATATTTAAATTTAATTAACGTTAGTAATAAATAATAAGTAAACAAATACTCGTCTTCTCCGTCTTGCTTGTTTCTACTTAAAAACTGGTACGAAATTATCATTTGATTATTTTCTTAGCTCGCAACGAATTCGTCAAATGATGAGAATATGACGATTTAATTAATTAGTATACTATTTCATTATTATGCGCAATGACAATTACTCTCATTGATATTATACGACGCGAAGGTACGTCATATGGTTTAGTGGAATTATACTCACCTTGCTAACGACCAACCATGCATTATGTGTATTATCATTGTAAGTAGTACGAGCGCAGTTACAGCGCATTTAAAATTAGCGGTTGCTTTACTCTTATAAAGTACGTTTAATACATGATATTTTAAACTATTTTTTTAATACTATATAGATTTTGATTTAATTATGTTATTGATATAATATGTAGAATTTTGATAGTTTATTTGATTAATTATCTTTCATCCCTTTCAGCAAACATTATAAGAATTTGAACTATTTTTTCTTTTATTTCCATGTATATGTGTGTAATTTCCATATTTTCATTCATTGTTTATTTTAATTCCGTAACAGCCAGCAAATAATTTTCGAAATATATTCACAAAGCTTACGCAAAGTCTTGGGCATGCTGCAAAAACACGCATCAACACCGGCCGAAATCCGTGGATTGGCCAAATATAATAATGGTCGATTCGCGGTTTTCGTAATTCCAGATAAGCTGTCCAGTATAATGCTCTCCCTTCAGCCACCGCGAAATACCTCGGTAACTTGAGTGCCGGCACCATTAACGCGGCTTAATAATTTTCAACGATAAAGCCACCTTGCGCATGCCGACTCGCGATGTAAAATGGAAGTTGCCTCGTAAAATGAGGCACAGCTGCATAACTATTGAGTCCATACCGAGTATGGAGTGAAAAGTTCGATATCGAAGGTGTACTTGTGTAGCCGAGACTGCTCCTCGAATTATTGGTTATTGGAATTAACGCGTCACTAATTGTTTCCTTCCATAACTTTCCCTGATTTGATGGACCAGAAAATTAGAACGCGTTCTAATTCGCCGATAGAAATGTGTAACACCGGCTTGACTTAATTAAGAGTGCCCGAGAAGAAAGGGTGCCGAAGGAAAGAATTTTCAAAGTGATTTTACCGACCGGTAAATATCATTCACGCCGAGGGTTCACAAGTAAAAAAGTTACCGACCAAACCTTGTAACAAGAAAAATGTAAATTGAAAATGATTGAAACGTCTTGTTGAATTAGCTTGGTTTTGAATATAAATTATCCGCACAATCATTAATTATTATAGTAGGAAGATGCATATACTTTTAGTTGGAAATTAAGACTGTGTGAACGACTCCGTATCGTCTTTGATTTAATTTAAACGCGTGTAAGCGTATATATCAAAGTGTTTGCAAATGGAATAAAGCAATAAATATTGACATTTCGGTAGAACAGTTTGAAATAGGGGTGACGTCTAAATCTTCCGATATATATACGTCCTTTCATAATAAAATAATTGAATACATTTCTTTCCGAAATATCACCTGTTCAAAAATAATACGTTTGATTCAGACGAATGTAATTTTAATTAAATAATAGTAATAAATAATAATAATAATAATAATAATATATGCGGACTTTACGGATAATGGAGTAGGAATGATGCTTCGTACATATTCGAACAATAAAGTTTTTCTACAATAATTTAAGCACTATAGCTTATTCATTTAATAGAGTCAAAGTAAACTAAACCGACACGCGGAGCACCATATTATACATATATGTATGTTTGGCCACTCTCGTGCGCACGCGAGTCCCTCTTCCCTGTATATATATATATATATATATATATATGACTTTTGATCATTCTAATTGGCCAACTTGATATACTCACTATTCAAACTTTATATATGAATTGGATTACATTTTCAAAATAAACTTTGGTTTTAAATTTCACTGGGAATGAGATGGCTATTTCAAGGACACCGATAATTAACACAAATTTTCAAATAATTTCTAGAAAATTTGATTAAAAACAATTTTTTCTTGATTTTTCTTTTTTAAACTGTAAATAAACACCCATAAATAAAAGAAACAGTACGAATAAAATTCAGAATAACGAAAAATGAGGATTAAAATTAATTCCTTTAATGCTAAAATTTGAATTTAATATGAATTTATAAATAATGAAGATGCCTAACAAAACTTGATATATTAACAGAGTACGTGCAAACAATGGAAAAGAAAACAAACAACGAGTAATTATTTGTTTGCCAACGTCGCTGTCAAATTTGTTTCCAATAAGCTTATCATGGAGATTGACAAGCGACATGAGTCGCTGTTTCATGAAGGGTGTATCTTTTAATTCATCTCGTCGCCCTGGCTTTTGATACGCGGGTTCAATTTGACACGATAGGAGGAATCAATAGGAAGTCGCGAAAGATGAATAATCTGCATTATTAATATCAGCACTCCAGTGAATGGTAATTAAAATTTCCCGTTAATCAACGTTGATGTTAATCCACAGTTAATTGACACAATTACGAGGATTACGGAAAAGTTGCAAGAATTAATTTTATAATAAAAGAAAATTTAATATACATTTTATATATTTTGACATTAATAAACGTTAGTATTTTCATAGTATTAATTTAAATTTTTGGTATTAAAAGTAGTTAATAAATATCTTTATTATTAATTATATTCCACGTTTTTGTGGTTGTTGATTTCGGTACTACAAAAGATTGCTGAATTTTTGATATGAATACGGTAAAAGTTGCCACTTCGTATATAGTAAGTTTTATTTAAAAATAAGCAATTTTTGTCATGATGAAAATATGTTTTGAAAATGTCATCTGGTTTGGGAAAATGTCCAAGAAAATTTTTCAATGTGTATATACGTATGCAGACATTACCTGCACTACTACCTAACCAAACCTATGATATATGTTTTCTCTCATGATTTACATATTCTCTGAGATGCCCCAGGAAGTTTAGAAACTGATTTCAAAATGTATCGAGGCTATAGGCTGTCAGTTGCAACAAAGCTTTTCATTAACGCGAATTGACCTACGGACCGTATGATGTATATCACCTGGTACGATATGGTCAGACAACACGGCGTCTGACTCTATATAGCTAATTACAAATGTATTTCATCGTAACCATTACTACTTACTGAAGTTATGATTAGGATCAGTAAGTTAGTTTTTTTTTTGTCATGACTAAATTAAGTTGAAGTTAATGAAGAAAAAAGTTAACATACTTAAATCGATAGTTAACTAAATAAAATAGTTTCAAAAGTTTTGAGTTAAATATAATTTTCATGTAAGTTAACTTTATCAAGTTGAAAATTAAATATAATTTTAACTTTCCAAGTAAGATCACTTTATGTAATTAAAAGTTAAATTGAATTTTCATCTTTGATCTGAGATAATTGAATGTAACAATTTGGACAATTTTTTAAAATGTTTGTTACTTTCAGGCATATCATTTTTTATTTTAACTAAGTTAATTTAGAATTAACATGCAAAAAAACATATACTCTAATTGAGAACATCCTCCTTTTTGTTCTGAAGTCGACTAAAAAGCCAAGTTCGTTAAAAGTTCATTGATCAGAATCTAGAAAAATTAAAAGACAAAAGATCAAAGTTAAAAGTAATATAGGCGCTATTTAAAAGTACATAAATAACTTAAAGATAAACTATACGTAACATTAAGTTAAGTTAAAAGTTAACGACTTAAAAAATATTAAATTAAGTTGGAATTAATTGACTTTGTAAATTCGTAATTTAACTTTTAACTTTTTAACTTCGCCTTACTTTAAAACTTACATAACATTCCCGTTTAAAATACATTTCCGTCCATGTAAGAAAAGCATGGCTCACTTTCTCTCTCTCTCTCTCTCTCTCTCTTTTCCAAGTTCTGGCCAGACAAGTTCGTCCAACGTATACACAAGAGAATTTGTTATTCTACGTGCAGTTCAAGAATAAAATAATTAAATATTCACGCCCAGTTCCTCAATCCTCAGTATATAAGAAGGTCCTCATCAAGAATGATGTACGGTCTTATTATACTATCTTTTGTTTCACAGAAGACCACGTCTTAATTCACAAATAATGCTTCCAAAGAGAATTCTTAGTGGAAAGTTAGGCACGAAAAGTCAGTTGAGTAAAGGAAAACCATTACTGTATACGTATAATGATAATAACCATTGTTCTATACTGTCATAAAATAATTACTATATTACAGACGCCATATATTAAAAAGTTAAAAATATCGATTATATACGTATATAGGAGAAATTCAGGTTCAACGATGCTTGTCACGGCAGAACTCCTATAATCAGGTGCTTCGGTAATGTCCCGCCTTCAAAGGGTTATCGCGCCGTTTTGAGAGTTTCATCGTTAATACAGAAAGGGGGGATTTGGCAAACAAAAGATCGGAATCCCGGGAAATCCCCCCAGGACTACCAACTTGCTCGGGGATCGCTCGCTCGTGTGTGTACACACAGCAGTATAGTCGAAGGATATAACCAAGAAGTTGGCTAAACGTGCTCAGTTAGTCGGGAAGCGCTTAGGAAACAGGTCACGGTCGGTAGGTGCCTCGAGTTCGCGCGAGCTTTAAAAAGTTTTCCCGGTCCCGTCTGGGGATACGGCGAATTCCCGGGGGATAATCAGGTCGCTTTTTATTCCCCGAGCACGCGGGTGCACGGTCCGGCAAGAAGTCGCGGGCATTACCAACTTCTGCGTCCCGTTCCCTTTTTTTCCGCCCTCTTGGTTCTCTCTCGCCGCTTCTTTACGCGCTCGCATTGCAAATAAGCTCGCCGACCGCTGCGCGATCCGTAATCCCTCGGTATTTTATATCCCAGGATCAACGCCGCTATTCTTTTTTCGCCCTCCAATCTCTTATATTTGATACACGAAACTCAAGTGTAGTCGTATATAAGAACGGGAAAGTGGCCCGAGAGACTTTGCTAAGTTTATGTCGATGCCCTTTTTTTTTGGTAACTTCTTCTTCTTCTTCAGGGATCCTTTCGAGACAAATGTACAATGAATGTGAGTAAACATGAGGTTTCAAAAAAATGTATATTCTATACATTATGTATATTATGTATACAAATATTGTGTAATCGCATTGTTTGCATATCACCGATCACTATATTGTTCGTTTCAACATTGCTTCGCTAAAAAAATGAATTATAACTTGAAGTTCTGTAGAAAATGTTATAATTTTTACGCGTAAGCGTACACGAGTTTTTATTCCGAAACACTTGAGTATCGTTGCAAATTACTGCATTTACGGGCCTAAGAGCACGCGCACGCTCATAAAAACTGACTGCTTTGACAAACCATCAAGTGTATGTAAGCAAAAATACGTTGAGAAGTTTTTATAGTTTTGTCGATTCTTAATTCAAATGCGTTGGGTAAATTATGCATAAATTTCAGTATTTCCAAACAATATTTTTAAAAAAATGCTACTTTTCGCAAGCACATTATTTACATTTTTCATATCTGAACTGAAAATGATTATATGCGTAGAAAATGATTTTCCTTCAAAGGTTGTCGAACTATTCTAAATTTGAGAATATCAGATTACTTTGAGATGTTTTACTGAACTGTCAAACAAAATGACGAAAATTTGTTAGCGAATTTACTACACCGGGCGAAAAATAAAGCATTTCTTGAAAAATTGAGTGATTTTCGGAGATATGTTCAGTACGTTCTTTGTGAAAGTTCATCGACAAACATCAACATATTCTGACATTCTCAACTTCAGAAATAAACGGTAATTCTTTTCCGTGGACAATATTGCGTTTTCTATGTACGAGTTTCAAATGGACATTATCGTCCATAAAATGATAACAATAAAATATTATATATATATATATATATATAGAGTCGCTTTCTAATCACAGTTTTAAGGAAAATTTTAGACGATGTATTTTTCAGACTTTCTTGCCTATATTTCTTTAAATTTCCTGGATTTAAATTTCACCCTATAAAGAGTGAAAATTGAGACTCTTTTAATAAAGTGACATTTCACTGTTCTTGGAATATAATTTATCAGGTTCACACCAAAATATAGCGAAATTTCACTGCTAAAAAGTTTAAACATCACTCTTAAAGAGTGAAAATTCTCTCTTTTGAATAGTGGCAACATTTTTACTCTTAAGACATTATTAACCGATTCGAAAACTTGATTGTGAAACTTAAAATGATGACAAAATTCGTTAAAACTGTCTCGGTATTAACATTTTATTCTAATCATTTCATAATATAAAAATTGTAAACATTACATAATATGAAACAGATATGGAAGCCACTGCTTGTAATTATGTAATTTTAACATAAAATGAATAATTTTACTAAATCACAAATAACAATAGAATTAAATATAGAATACATACATTAAAAGTAAAAGCAAGTAAATCGAAAGGAAAGAAAAGCAAAAATTACATTGAAAGTTATAAATATATAACAAAACTAGAATAGATCTACATAAAATATAATGAAACAAACCACTTAAATTTTAATTTTAATTTTATTATCATTATTTAAACAGAATAAATATGCATGCCATTTTTTTAACCCATACAGCAGCTTATGTATTTATAATAAAAATTAAATGACATTACTATTAAAGACAAAAATCAAGGACATAATGATATAAAATGTAATAAAAACGTAGTAACGCTGCATAGACTAATGGAAGGTAATGAATAAAACATTCGGATATGCAATAATGGTTTTCGACCGGGCGTTCTTTTATCGAGTATATATATGTAATGTACTGTTGGTATAATCTGTATTACCCTGAATACGTTCGTAACCGCAGGTAAGCAGATTACAATTACAAGAAATTTTACATCAGACTAGGCGTAAATCCTGCTCGGTAATTAGTAACAACCCTGTTTAGTATTTACATTTTATACATCCCATACATATGTATGCTATACCAGAATATTAAAGCATTATACATATGTAATTAGATATATACCGAGTGTGCCTGAATAAAGTGAACACCAAACGTACTAATTTTCATTAAAATAAAACATATAATAGTAAAATGATTTTATTTTTTATGAAGAATAAAAATGTTGTAAGAGTTTATACAGATATTCATTAGTGGCATATTGAGAATTATGTCTAAATATATTAGCAATGAAATCGTAAAATCTTGTCCTACTGATAGAAAAAGTAAAAATTCTACTAATTCCGATTTAGAGAGTAACTTTCTAGCTACAGTAATTGTTTTTGGTGTACACGAATGAAAGTACTTGGAAATGTTATGAGAAATAGAGTCAATTTTCACTCGATTTTGGAGTGAGTTGGAGAATTTACACTAGAGAAAGACGTCATTTTGTTGAAGAGAAAATTCTTTCTTTTAAAAGAGTAGCTCAATTTTCACTGGCGTTCATTTCATAACAAGAGATTTTGAGAGAAAATAAAATTTTAATTTAAACATTGTTTGGAATTAAAATTACTTTTTGCATCACGTAATAGAGTTTTTATTTGTGTTGCAAATGTCGTGTAAAATAAAAATAAATGTTATAAAATAATATGATAAAATAAATTTTGACAAGTAGAAATGAAAACATTTTTTAGCTAATTCTTAGACAAGTCAGATATTTACCATGTTAAAAGTATAGGAGAAATGGATAGTGTAAGAAAAAAATGGACATTCAGTTATAATCTATAAAGAACACATCAGGCAAAAGGAATTTAATTACACACCGAAGTGAAAACATTTAAATTAAAAATAAAGGACTGTTAACATTAAAGAGTTCATATTAAATTATCAGACAGATTGTAAAAATCTTAACTGTTCAATGTATACATCACATATTTCGATATTTAATTACACGTTGCAACCTCAATCCTATCTAATGAACTCATAAATATGAATATTGCATACTTGGTGATTGATTAAACAACTCGAGTCTTCATACATGATGTATTGTACGTGCAAAGTGAAGTGCTAGTCCTTTATCGCGTGATAATTAATCGAGAAGCATTTACATTTTATAAGAGCAGAATAGTATTAAATGTAATTTCAAAATAATTACAAGTTTATATATATATAAATTTTTATTATATATTAATTTTTATTAATATATAATATTATTTTAGAATTCTGGAAACGTTCTTTTAAAAAGGTTTTGAGATGCGAAATTATTCAAATTTTAGGGAAAATCACACACAGTTTTTACATAAAGATTTAGATAACATGGGATAAGATTCCAATTTCGAAAGAAGTAACGTAAAATAAATGTAGTTTGTAGAGCTCTAATATTTACTATAAATATTATTTTAGCATTAAATAGGTATATAGTGAGAGATAATGGATCCAAAATAAAAGTACAAAAAGAACTCTTTAATTATGAAAATTTCGCTCACCAACGGCTTACTCGGTTTCTAATTGAGAAAATGTATAGAGATAACACGTTTTATAATAATTATAATATTAGAAAAATAAAAAAAAAAAAACAAAGTTAAACAATACGTGTTTGTGAATCTTGCGTAATTTTGTTTTATTTCAGCATACATCCTAATCTTGGGAACATCCTGAAATTGGGTGATGTACTTCCGAAAAGGACGGTCCGGGAATCCTTAGCGGACATATGTTTTCTGACGTATTTTGATGTGCTGAATTCGAATATCATGATGAAAATTAGCGGAAATGTGATTATCATGGTCAAAACCACGAAAAACCCTAAAAAATTGTTGAAAATCTCGGTCGGTATAACTGTTCTAATACCTTTAAACCCCCTTAATATATATACATAAATATTACAATCGGCTGTTTTGATGACATTTTGGAGTATAAAGTGGTTACTTCGGTGACAGATGGCTACTTTGATGATATGTGTGTCCAGGCAGGTTGTGATGGTTAGGTTAGGTTATTTTTTAAGCGGGGGGGTCGGGGGGTAAAAACCCCGGTAGGCGTGTTTCGCCCCCCCCCCCTCTAAGCTCCCTTCGGGGGGGGGGGGGGGATTATCTCAGGTTTAGCCCTCATTTACGGTGTTATCGTTGGTAATACGAAAAAATGCATCAGATCATTT
>JAPYZR010007357.1:0-25360 GCA_030522945.1 Trichopria nigra
GATTTCCACCAAAAAATTCCCAAAATCGAAGAATCGGAAAAATTTTTGTTGGTGAATTCAATACTTCGCCCGCCTTGCGTCAGGCGAAGTAATAATAAATAAAAATAAAAAATGGTTTTCTTCTCAAACCTATCCTCTAATCTATACGATATATATATAAGACATATCCAATTAAACACTTAAACATTTATTACGGTAATTAAAACGAATTTATAATAATCTTAATGATGTCACTCGAACCGAATTTAAATGCTGTATACATTTATTGTTGAGTTGCTTTGTTTTTCGGAACAAATTGTTTAATTGTATTTTTTCGTAATGAAACTAAATTATCAATGTATTTTAATATTTTCATGAATTTTTATAATTTTAAATATTTTTAGACCTCTGCGGCACCTTGTAGAATGTAGAAATTAATTTATAAAATAATAAACGTTTAAATATTTTTTTTTTTAGGTGTATCCAGGTCTCAAACGAATTGGACGGCCATAAACGTTTATATTTGGTTATAATATATTGTG
This sequence comes from Trichopria nigra, assembly GCA_030522945.1. Taxonomy (NCBI): domain Eukaryota; kingdom Metazoa; phylum Arthropoda; class Insecta; order Hymenoptera; family Diapriidae; genus Trichopria; species Trichopria nigra. The sequence goes on from JAPYZR010007357.1 coordinate 522, forward strand.
TAAAATAATTATATGCATGTCATTTTAAATTTAATTTTTTTTAATGTGGAAATACTTGGTGATTAATTCCAACTAATTAAAGCTCTATTGTATTTTACCACAAATATTAAACGTATTAGTAAACAATTAATTAATGTCCGCAATTAAATATCTCATTTGGTGTTCTCGTAATATTCAAAACAATTGAAAATGAATTAGCAGTCGTACTGATTGATTTACTACAATTCTAGTAAAAATTCTAGTAAATATTTAGTAAATTCTGGTACATTTTTAATAAACCATTAATAAATTAATCAAATTTGAATCGAATTATAAAATGAAAATATAAATTACTCCAAATTTCACATAAATCTAAAATTTACCGAAGAAGTTGCGTATTATTTCTAAGTGATAGAAGGGTTTTTAGTTCGCCGCCAAAAACTCTACGATTATTTGAATTTCGCGTGCCGTGAACTTAAAACTGTACTTGTTACCATCACCTAGAAATAATATTATCACAACTCTACCGTCGGGGAATTAAGGAAAGGCTTCAGAAGAGACAGCAAACAGGAAGGGATTTGTACCCACACATTGTGACATTACATTCAATCATGATAATATCTCAGTCATTTGTTTAGAAAATGTTTGTTCGTAAATCGTAAATCGAGTTTCATTATTATTTATAAGGCCCTCTTGTACTAAGCGTACCACTTCCGTCAAAACATCGCACAAGTTGCACTCATTGGTTAATACGATTAATTTAAATTAGATGCGTAGGAATGTTTTAATCCACATTTCGGATTTGGAAAATTGTCAAAACTGAGCCGTGTACATCAGTAATGAGTAATGAGATTTATAAATTTTTCTGAAGAGGGTCCGCAACAGGACCGTAACGTCAATATTTACTTTTATAGTTTGAAGACTGCTTATAAGGTGTTATTTTTGATTTTACATTTAAAATTTTAAAAGCAGTTGTAAAGTTTTAAACAATTTTTTATGAATCAGTAATGAGTGATGTTTCGAAAAGTAGTTCCTTTCGGTAAGGAAGCGCCGAGCAATCTTGCTCGTCGCCAAGTGCCAAATGATGTATTCCGTGCATTGGATAGTTTGACCTGTATATTTACGTTGGACGGCATAGATGAACAAAACTCCAATGCCGAAACAAATAATGAGAAACGGAATAACAATCAAGATTTACGTATACCTGACTAGCATACGATTGGTAAGACCTATCACCCAATTAGATAAGATACTAGGTAATTAGGAAGAGTCATCTTGAAGTTGCATTCGCTATCTGACACTTTTCGGAAGACAACTTGACGACAACTCGCAAGTCCTCTTGTGAAGGATTATATTGGCATGCACGTATAATGGGTTTTCCTGTCATTTCTACCCTAACTTTACATTACCAACAGCATCTGGAAACATATCATATTCTCTATCTTGACCCGTTTTTAAATTACAACCAGTTAGGTGTAAAGGGCGTTACGAATATTATATTCAATAAATGCACTTATTCCAATGAAAATGAAATAAAACCCGTTTGTTTTGGTTGTGACCTGCGTCTGTTCGAAACGCGTACATTACGGTTAGAGTCGAAAATGTGCGTACGTATGCTGCAAACAAAACGGATCCATAGCATGCCTAAGAAAATATTGGTAAAAAGTTTGTAAAAGTATACACCACATTGATACGTAAACGAAGATAAACGTCCAAATGTACTCCAAACGACTGGAGTAAACATCAAAGCACAGTCACCACGCTTTGACCTTCAAACGCCGGCATGTTAACCCTGAAGCTGGTCGCACAAGAAACGTCTTCTGAACGCAAAGGCTGCGGGATTGCCTAAAATTCACTGAACGATCTGTTTACCGTTAAAAAAGAAACAACAATTGATCACTTTTCCAGCAGACGCCTCAGCTCTATCCGCTATGTAAACAAGATAATCGCAACAAACATATTTTTCTATAAACTAAAAAAAAAAACAAAAAAATAATTCAGAATTATTTGAATGAATTAATCGTTACCGACTTTCTTTTCAATCGTTATTGGTATACTTGAATCAGAAATAAACAGAGATGCTGCCGCGCGTAAACGTTACATCACCCGGTGTTTGTTTTGGATGGAGCTCGGAACATGCCGGCGTATATCCGTTCGGTCGTTAGAGTACCGGCGCAATTTTACGAGCCACGAACAAAAAAGCGATAAATGTATTTGAAAAGAATAGGTACCTGGTGGATGAAGCCACCATGAATTGATCAAGGATGATTGCTGATTGCTGGGACCGTCGCCGACAGGGGCGTACATCCTCCTCCAACTACGTCACGCCCGTCACTGCCGGTCTGTGCCGCTGCAACCCCTGCGCGCACGCACACAAACCCCTGCACCACCCCCGATCACCCCTACCCGGCGTCTCCAGTCATTTCCCCTTCCTCCTTCATGCGCGCAAGGGGGTTGCAAGGTTACCGCCACCCCCGCGGTGTTCCATCACCATTGCCGCCGCCGCCGTCGGGCCAACAGCCAACCACCCTATAACCACTACGCTACCGTCCACCCACGTAACCCCAGCCTTAGCCATCACTTTCGCTGAAAAGTACGCTTCAAGCTACAAGGTTGCCAGTGCTGGCTACGCAACAATTTTCTCATGGGTCTTCCGAATTTTTCCAAATTTACCGTTGAGCAAACTTTCAAGATGGTAGTTTTTTTATATATTGTTAATTTAACCTATTAATTAAACACTCAGATTTCCACGTTTCTATTCGCTTCGTGCAACTGTCAAATACCTGACGTATACTGTCAAATACCTGAGCACGACTTTTGCAGAACCAAAAGTTTAAGTCCCACGAAAATGTCAGGACCCCAAACTGGTGGCGCTCATAGTTGGCATATCGCAAGAGGCTGGTGGCGGGAATAAGGATTGTTGAATTCTTTATACCTAAAATATCCATAGATGTTTTAACGGGCGTGTTTTAATTCTCCGTGACATTGTTAAAAGATTGTACAATATATAAGAATAATAAACGTAGGACATATGGGCAATAAACGTTCGTTTGGAATTACATCGTCCTGCGATAGAGTCCCCTATAAGAGACGACGTACAGACGAATGGAAGTTCTCATGCTTAGCGAGCTGTGATAAAGTAGACTTTTGCGCCACTTTGACATTATATTGCTTATGAAATCGTATATTTTTCAACGGTTAATAGCACGATACAAAACAATCATCTAGACAATATTAGAATGTAGGATGAAGCTCATCCATCCCTATTGCAGGTGTAAGCAGTTGATATTCGACGAAAGACATGTCACGGTATTTGTGGAGGTCTTTAGTGTCCGTGAAGGTTGCAAGAGCTGCAAAAAGTTCGGACATTCACTGTACATCCAGACCGGATTTTCAGCGCATCCGTTGGATGTCCTTTATTTTAATGTCACCGCATTCGATGCCAGTTCATCCGGAATGAATCGAAAGAAGGCAACATTTTTTTTTAAATAAAGGGAGAGGGTTCCTTCTGTACAACGAAAGTGCAGTGGATATACAATGGACATAAACATACATATAGGTTTTCTAATGGACACAAACTGGTCGTATATCGATCGTTCAATTTACGCGTGAGTCTATAGACGTCTATTATCCGTGTATATCTGGACATCCAGTGCACAACCAATGGACGTCCAGTGTTAACTGGGCGATTACTTCAACACAGAAATTCCTGTGTTGTGCATTCCTAGTCATAATGCGTACAACAAAACCCTGAATTCGCATAGTACTCTATAAACAATATTAACATTTAATAATTTGTAATAAATATTGGTATTAAGTACCAAACATTTGCTGTTTGATAATGTAAGAATAACTCCATTAAAGTTGAACATGAAAAACCGTGCGAACTACGATGTGGATCCCAATAAAGTTAGGAATTGCATTAAAAGGCAAAACTTTTCTTGCTACTTTAGTCAGCTTATGTTAATCCTTTTATAAAGCGACATCGATGAGAACCTCAATCTCTAAGGGGTCGTTTTTTCTTATTGAAATAACACCGAAATAGTGCAATTTGACGCCTGATGCAAAAATCATTAACTTGTTACAGAGTTGTCGTATTTCTTCTTCAAGTGAAGTACCATTACAGGAGATTTATACGTATGCAGCGTGAAATATGCCTAGGTTCAACTTTCTGCTCGAGTTCAAATTTAGACCCTAATCTATTCTCTTTTAAACGCCATTAAGCTTCGCAAGTGGACAATGTATTTCGTTTCCTCTAGTCTCGGTGTCCTGAAACGGACGTGCCATTCTTAAAATTTTGAGAAGTTAGTGATTTGCGGTGTTTAAGATCTCCTTGAATTCCATCGAATTAATTGATACGCATTTATGTACAATCCATATTTAAAAAATGTATTAAATTACTATTTAGGGATGTTTATAACTTAATAATGAATCCAATCAATCAAATAGTTATTTTCGTACGGTGGGCGTAAAGTGTAACTTTACGCCCTATGTGCGTACATTATTTTTCGTCATATTAGGAGTAAAGACGCGCCATACTTTGTAGAGGGCTGGAAGCAGGACGATAGTACGATTGGGTGGTGGTTTCACTTTACGCCTAGTGGGCGTAAAATTCAACTTTACGCCCGCAAAAGAGGACGTAAAAGCGTACTTTACGCCTACTATGACGAAAAAGCGATTTATTTATAGCTTCAACTTAATTACTTACCTAATAATATACTTTCTCAAAGCAATTATCCGCATAGGATAGAGCGTAAACTATGAAGACCAGATACTCTTTTTCCTTACACCACAGAAATGTCTTTTCGAAAAGAAGCTGTAGAATAACGTTTGTCGCCGGATGAATCAATTGAAACGATTCAACTGTAGATGATATACTTAAATAAGTATTCTGAATGTACGAGGGGGATTTTCCCCGCTCTCAACACCCCATAAAAGCGGTGAGAAGGTATGGTTTGAAATTCTAAAATCATTCTGAAGAAATTACCTCAATTAAAAAAAAAAATGTGTCCTGCCAAAAAAATATTGATTGATACATGTACTTTTCAGTGTTTTTAATGAAACAACATTTTTTTAGTTTTAACAACGGGATGAATTACAAGCCAGGTATTATTATTTGATATTAATTCAGATAAAATATCAATGTAATAAATGGCTGTTGTAAAAAGAAGCCGCGAATTCAAGATTTCGATGCAACGCTAGACAAAAAAATTGAAACTACAGTCAATTTGAACCTCCCCTCGTGCTTATTCGGCTCTGATAGTCGTCCCCTCGTTTAAACACCTTTGAATGTTCTCTTCCATGAATGTCATCGCTCCATTAACGTCGTAAGCATCGAATGTTGGGTTTTCAACTAAAATAATAATGTCCGACTTTTCTTGTACGAGGAATCACGTTATAGAACTCGATAAAATTCAGATTAAAACAACTTTTAAGGACCCATATGTATATATTTTTTACAATAATTTTCGTGTAGTCACCTATTATAAAGTCAAAAATGCAAAATTTAAAATAGGACTTTGAATTTGATCTAAACTCGTTACTCGCGGTGGTTTTCGCAAACAATATGTTTTCGACGCAAGTTCAATACTTCCATCCCCAATACGATACGGGTCAAAGTATAATGTCAGGATTTATTTGAGGATCAACAAAATTATAGATACATTGAAGATTAGATGAAAAACAATAAACAATATTGTCATTAAGTTTGACACAAACGAACAAATGATAAGAAAACATCAGATGGACAATAGGCATTCCAAGTACTTACATTGACCAAGGTTGATAACATATACCAAACAAAAACCGGAACAACTGATAAAAATTCATAAAATGAAAAAAAAATTGCGAAATAGTAACCGAGAGAAGTTAAAAAACTATTCTGTTTCGTATTTTCTTAATAGCAATATGAATGCTTAAGTTATGACGTAACGCTTAGATGAAGAATTTTTTTTGTAATTAAAAACTTCTCGCATGTTTACATGCAGCTGAGAAGATAATGAAATCAAGAAATAAATCATATCATATCTACTGAAACAAGTTTTATCTATATTTGAAGTTACGTTAAGCCGTGCTAAAACGTATACATTTCGAATTTGTATGTTGATAAAGTTTTCAACTGAAAAGTGATGACTTAAATTCAGATCATGACAGTTGACACTCACACATATATATAATTTATATAGTTTATTTATTACACTCAAAATGACATGTACCAATATATGAAATAGATGTTTCAAAACAATGAATACACTATAAAGAGACGTTGTAAAATAATAAACAGGCTATAAATTCTGTACCAGAATTTGATTCCATTGCTGGTTTAATTAGGGCCATCGGATGGCCCTTGCAGGCTGTTCAAATATACTGTCATGAGAGGCCATCAGGTGGATCAATGACGTATCAGATATTTAATTCTTGATGGCCCCTTATCTATATAATTAAACGACCAATAATAAATCATTAACGATTCTATAGTTACATACGTACTATTAAGATATTACCACGGTCTTTGTCCGTGACTTTGAATACATTTTATGGATTTCCTTGATGTAATAAGCTTTAATTCTCATGCAATTTAACATTCCATCTCAGTTTCCATCTGAGTTCAGGAAAATAATATTTTACATTTCGCTGTGAAGCAATTTATGATGTGTATATAAAGTTTTCAACAGTACTGTTCATTCTTATTTTATTTTCAAAACCAGTAAATAAACATTCGATCCTTTCGATATTGAAATTGTAAAATAGTCACAATAATGTCATCGGATGTCATCACAATGTCAAAACTTCAAAAATGCTGTTGTTGAACTTGTTTACCCAAACATCGTTCAGTTCTTATTTATAATCATTTTAACGGAGAAAAAGGGATAGTAAAATGTAACATTTCTGATATTAAATATAAGAATAATGATGTCAAACGTTATAGAATTTAGATAATTACTACTTGGATAATGACTACGCTACTTAATTTTCTAAAGCCACAACGAATATCGTGCAACCCATTCTCTTCCACCAAGAATCAACTTTCCAGAACAGACGTTTAAAAATGGCGACTTTTGTGCAAAGTCCCCTTTTGTACCTGCAACGATCGGACCTCGAGTGCGCTACGTACATCGAGGCAGGTCGTATCCGTCATTGAAGCAGCAAATCCCTGTATAAGAACGCGGCAAAGAGTCTAGGTACACGGGGGAAGGCTTCTGTTTTTGGCGAAAAAACGCCTTTTTAATACACCACTGGACGCAGGAGTGGAGGGGAAAACAACCTTGCACCCCTTACGGTCCACCCGGTACGTAATGCGTCGGTGGCGGAGCCCGAATTTTCGGCAGAGGTCGACGAAAACGAAGGTGGGGAGTTCTAGGTGGGTGGCAGCTGGCGAATCCGACTCAGGGGCAAGAGGGGTCGTAGTCAGTAGTGGCGCTGGAGGTGGCATCGAACAACCTGCACCCGGCAACAGCCTCCGACCTCGGAAGGCCTAATCATTAACCTCCTTCCTTGGCGCTAACTCTCTCCTATACATTTGGGAATACGTGTCGCCTTCGCATTCGCTTTCACCTGAACCTCCACTCGAATCCACTATACCTGCTTTTCCGATTCGAGGTCGAACCCTGCCCTTTTCCCTCCTTGGCTTCCCCTGACCACTCCTGTACTCGTAGCTCCACCATCTCGTCGGCGTTTTGACCTCCAAAGTTTATCCTTCGACACTGCATCTTGTTTACGCGTATCCCCGAATCTCGGATAATCTGGCGCTTTAAGATCCTTTAAGGGCATATATCCTAAGACCGCGAGCTACTCGAGAATTTTGCAATCAGTTTAGTCGCCTATAGGCGTTCAACTAGTGATATTATGTTGTTTTCAAAACTTCATACTAGATCATGGATAAATACTGGTTGAGACTTTAACCGTTGACATTCGTTTATCCGAAGTAGTTTAAGAACGATGGGAAGAACGATACTCATCTTTTCAGTTGGGTATATGTTCTTGAAACAAACTGTGCTAAAGATTTATTATTGCTGAATGGCGTTAACAATTATAATTTGTTATTAAATAAACTCTTTTCAGAGTTTTCTATCGAATTTTATCTTTTGTTAAAATAAGAAAGGGGGTACATTTGTATTACTAAATAGTGGTAATGGTTGTGCGGAACATGGTACGTTAAAAAGTATAGCAAAGTTGTGTCTGCAAAGTTGACTGGTAGAAACGATATGGGGCCGACCAATGACAACATGAAGTTTTGGTAATCCGATAGTGGGGGGGGGGGGGGGGGGGGGGGGGAGACAGCGCGGCCAAACTCTCCGGCTTCGCCCCGCACCCCCCCCCTGTCCCTTCTTTTTGCATCATAGTGGGCAACACGTCAAAGTATTAGATGCTGATAATGTAATATAGAAAAGTCTAAAAATAACTTTGGTCAAAATGTGGATAATATTTCAGTACATTCTCTTAAGATTATTGTGTATACTTTTTCGAATTTCAATCTATCGACAGGTTCGATTCCTAGCCCGAAAAAAAAATCGAACAATAAAAGTTGGAAGCGGTAATAAAAGGAAATAACACCTATTAACTTTGCGGAATGAAATGATTTCCATAAAAATACAGCGAATGCGGCATTTTTATGGTCGAAAAATGGACTGCGATCACCTGTGGCGTCATTCCGGGAAGAGAAGGGCGGGCAAAATTACGATCGTCCAACATTACGTTCCGTATAATCCCTGGCCAGATACGCAGATGCAGATACATTTTTAAGCAGAATTGTATTAGCTACATAAATTGCAGGTAAAGGAGATGTATAAAAACATGGGTATTTTATATTATTGGTTGGTATTTAAACTTCCCGAAATAAAAGAAAGAGGAATATATTTAGATGAATGGAAAACTGTATATAGAGAAAAAAGGAAGACACCAAATGGCGACCGTAAACCTTTTGTTTTCTGTTTTGTTTACTATCCGCCATGAAGGTCGTATATAGGACGTGGCAAGTCCCTAGAAACGCAATAATAATCTTCGTCAGTCCTCGGGATTTAATGGAACTAACTATAGTTATAAATGTAATGTCATTATGGAGAAAAATCGATAGATTTTAAAAGTATTTTAATAAAATTTTGATGCAATTAAAATTTGGCATCAAATTATTAAAGTTCTACGAAAATATATGAAACCAAGAACTCCAGGAACTATATCGATTGTACCTGACGTTGAAGATACACATTTAGGGCGAAAACCACCCATTATAATCTAATTGTCCCTTTAATACACCGGCAATTCAGTTTACACCAGACAATCGTCGACAATTAACCTGAGTTAGCCCAACATTTGAGCGCTCTGATGGCTAACTTGGAATTAACACGATAATCGCTTGGTATCTTGATAATGTATATACATCCTTTATTATGCGTGTATTGGTTGATAAAAGAAATATAGGATTAAAATTTTCAATTAATTTAGTTGAAGGATATCGAACATTTTTAACGAAATATATGGAATTACAAATTGTTCATTTTACGATTTATTTTATTTGAAAAGATGACAGAACTAAATGATGTTAACATCCATCTAACATTTCGGTTTTGAAATTTTACTATATATTCGTAACAAATGCATAGCAAAACCTGCTGTCAACAAGAATGAATTGAAAATGATAAAGAATTAATTTTAATCAAATTCAATATTCATTTTCGGATAATATCGAATCCTTTTCTATCATATAATCACCGCAATAACCAAATTTTTGAGCCTAGATGTCGCAGAATTGAACGAATTTATTGTTTATTCTTTTCGTATTGAAATGGATTCCGCCGAATAAAAATGGATTCAGTTGAAATAAAGAATTCATATCTATATTTTGTAACGCACGTGTTACAATTTCAACTCATTGAAATTCCCGATTAAATTCTATATACTTCTCAATACATTTGAATACGAAGATAATGTTTATAAATGTTTAAATTCTACATTTAACACGTTTCCTTAAATACTTTTAAATTCTCTGCGGAATGGACCGTCATTAATTCTTCTCATTTAAAAAAGCTCATCAAACGACAGTGGATTGAAACGGATTCAAATTCTGAATCCTTTGATTAAGCAATATAATGATGATAATAATTCCCTTAAATTGAATACAGGAATACGTGAATTAATTTTGGAATATCCGCTCAAAACCGGAATTACGATATATCAAGTCAACAATACAGGCTGTACATAAGATAAAAATATGAAAATATTGACTATCCGATGTTTATATACACACCAAAAAATAATAATGCTGCCTTAATCGAATATTGTGCATATACGTTTCGCTGATAATGAGTTAATGACCGATTAAAAATTCTCGTAATCGGAAACAATTTTTAGGTAATAAAAGATTTATAATTTACACCAGGTGATAACATTGTTGGGACAAATTAATACGCCTGTTAAATTGCTTTTTTTATACAAATTGCAGCAGCCTAAAACTGAAAAGCAGATTATCTCTGTATATGACTTTAATTAGAAATATGGAATTCATAATAACATTACGGATTCATAATATATAACCAAATTACTTTTTGATAGGAAAAGACTTACGGACTTTGACAGTTTAAAAAATGTTGATCAATATTACCCACTGAACGTTTTCCAGTTTCAAATACGTTACTTTCGTTGTATCCGAAACTTCCCTGAGAGTTTCTAGTTCATTTTATAGAGCGAACTAAAAATTGTATTATTTAATATTACGTGAGTAGAAATTTTTGCAATAAGGTGACTTTTTTATAATGCTAAAAGCAGGAATGTCATACGATACTAATTTAATTATGACAAATTCGCATACGCGATTTCACTTTTGACATAGCACGCCACCTAGCGCTTAGTTTGTACTATAATAAATAATATCTATGAAACGTCACATTCGCAATGTTACACACAAAATTACATTAGGAATCTAAACGCGCGTCATATAGTTATTTTGAAAGCTTGCAGGAACACGAATCTCGTAACGTTTCCAAGACGATTACTTTGGTACCTCCTTGTGATAGTGCGAAACATTTCCAAGAAGATCACATTGTAACTTTCGTGTTAAGTGTCAAACTTCCTGGGATGAATTGTAACGTTGCGGGTGGTGTTTTTCTGAAACGTTACAATAACTTATGTTATCGCAAACATTCCCGAGACTGTTTCATTTATTCCATGCGGTACGTTTCAGAAACAATAATGTACCATATCTATGTAACGTTACGTTTTTCTTAACAAATGAACATAATGTAACGTTTCAAGAATGTTGACCATTTATCTATCCTTTTCAATCCTTTTCGTATTCAGGGATTGATTTTTTTTCACGAAAAAATGTAACCTTCTGGATTTCCAACGTGTCGATCAAAAGTCCCTATTGACAAATATTGAACGGGATAAAGACGAATTCATTGCGTCATATTCAATTTTGAAAAATACAGAATCCTTTCCGAACCTATCACAAGGAATAGAAATTATTGAATTCATTTTAATAATTCAGAACTATTTACGAGTGGATAAGAATATAGTCTTATATTTGAATTTGATTTCTATTCTTTTCTATTCAGAAATAGTTCCGTTCAATACAACCCAACAAACGAAAAAGATTGAAACGTATTAAATAGAATTAAGATTTTACATTCTGAATTCAGTTTCTTGACATTTTTCAATTCTTTTCTATTCATTGTTTTATGAAAGTTTTGTTTCCTATTCTTTACAAGACACGTCCTATTTGTGGAATGAAAAAAATATTGGAATATATTCGTATTCTCTTCAGTACATTTCAATAGATCCGAATTTAAAGTCAACGAACTGAATTTGAAGGTTTGAAATTTTGCGGTATATTTTTAACCATAGACGTCGGTTATTACCACCAATCCCATTATTCCCGACCACTAATGTTTTAATTAAATGAAAACGTTGTCATAATTTACTACACCCTAATTGCCTGATGTCATTATTACGACTTAATGTATACTCCAGCAGCAGACAGTTGGGGATAATGATAACTAATGATCCAATGAGACCATTGCAAAGTAAATTACTTTAGCTTGAAATTTTCTCATAATCGGCTTTGCCGAAAGCTTATTGGTGCATTCGACTGCATTGAAAAAACTTTGGCCGCCAATCCTACGATGGAGCCCTGATGATATTTTTTGGCCCAACCCCCAACATTTTGGTTATATATATCCCAAAGAGTAATCAGATCAAATTGACCAGTTAACTACAGTCCACGTCATTGATATCTATTTTTTATTGCATTTTTAGGTCCATTCTGAAAGATGGACATCACTTGATGAAAAAACATGACGCGGTATTTATTGTTATTTTTGGATTTACCAAATGATAATATTTTTATCCAATTTACGGTAGATGGGTCCATGTAATTTATACATTTTGATCAAATCTTTGTGTATTCATTTTTTTTTTTTTTTTCAGGAAACGACCAGAAGAATATACACAAGACCCTATATACCAACGGCATGTGTACGGAAGAAGAAGTGATGGAGGAAGAAGGAGATAAGAAGGGACGATACCCCCGAATAAGCAAGTGCACTCTCGAGAGACGAGGAAATGCTGAGAGCAGAATTTTTGAAGGGCAGCTCGTGTGGTAGTTGGAACAGAAGCGGAAGGACCGACGGATGGCGAATAATGGCAAATCCAACGTGGAAGGGCGCCAGGAAGGCAGCCAGACCAAACTCAAATGTGTAAAGGGATGCTGCTGGGGCGGCAAAGGGCCGAGGGGGTAAGATGCAACGCGCATCTATTGATTCTCCGTCGGCGAGGCCCACTCACTCTCGAGTTGCCTTTCTATCTCTCTCTTATACACGCAGACCAATATCGCGCACGAACGAACACCATCAGGCTGCGACCGAAACGAAAAGAAAAAAAGCAGAAGAAGAAGAAAGAAAGAAGGAAGAGTAAAACGGGGAAACTGGATTCTGCAACCCCTGCACCGCGCGTGCATTCCGATCCAAAAATCGGACCGCCTAACTGCATGCCAATTAGACGGAACTCTACTTAAGTTCCCTTCCGGTCTTCGTGCATGCATAATTTCGCCACTTATTGGTCGCGCTGCAAGGGTAGGTCGAACCTACCTTAAAAATATGCATAACAGGTTTTTCGTCCGCGCCTATTCAATTACAAAATAGTAGTAGACGTCAACTCTCTCTCTGCGCCGCTTATATAGGAAGTCCTTCCTCTCGTGGTTCTCATAGGCGAACAAGGAACGCGGAAGTGTGCGAGAGTTTGAAATTTAAAAAGACGCCAAACTGCACGTGAAGTGAGTTTTTTTTGTTTGTCGATGTTGATGAGAAATGCGCCGCTGTATGTATAATGAAAGTATATATATGCGCGCATATGCGGCAAAAAGGTTCTTATTCAATTGTTATACGAGGACAGATATTGAATATGCGATTCTTTTACGTTTCATTGTGAAACGCAATGAGCGTATATTAGTCTCTCGCCTTATGTTTATTTCTTCGATTCGTTAGGATGCATTTCTATGTGTATTACAAAGTCACAGGGTAAACAGGTATTCTTATAATGTATGTGCTTCTATTCATTTCTCATGAAAGGTGGCCGATTTTTTTTTTTTTTTTTTTTTTTTTTTTTTTTTTTTTTTTTTTTTTTTCTTTTTTTTTTTTAAGTTTTAATTTTTTTTTTTGATTGTGATTGTGTTTTTTTAAGGATATAAAGTCTGTCATTTATTTTACCCATTGTCAGGAAAGTCTTAAGATATCTGTTTGACGGTGACGGTTTATAGTCAAGAAATTAATCGAGCTCGACCTATAACCTCAAAATACGGCATGAAGTAAAAAGTAAAAGTGCGACGCATTGTCGCTGCATAAAATGCCGCCAAAACACCAAAACAGATTAAATCGTAATGAAAAATCTACACTTTCTTTTCAAAATCTACTTTTCAATTTCGGATTGAACTTCAATAATGTAAAAATATAACACGAATTAGAGTCAGTGAATTAATCGTGACACTAGCTTTATGGCTTTCAGACCTTTCAGGTAAAAACATATAATGTTAATGTATTTATAGGTTATGTTTACGTTCTGATAATACAATGTCGCGCACTCAACAAGTGATGAACTTCAAGTAAAACGAATAAGATTGCGAAATGCTTTTGATACATTTTAGTGAGGAGTAATTCGTAAGACTCAATTTCAATGTAAATGATTTTCTTTAAGGAAACGGTCGCTGCGCTTGCAAATTCGCCGTCAATCAATATGCATTAAATTGACATCTGATGCATGCTACATTACATTAAAGTCGGCACCACTAAACAAAATGGCGGCGCCCTGCGGTATAAATGGTGTCAAAATTCACTTTTACATAATCTTTGGCGAAAATCAAAGTATATGACACTTCCCAGTAACCGGAATTGGATTAAAATTGATTAAAGTCTGAAGCAAATTAATACGTTTCTATCCAATCTGACAAATAGGCTGTGATATTAATTACATTTGCGGTTGAAAATGACAACGGATAGAATCGCCTTTATATCGACGGAAATGAGTTCACACTTGGAACTAATTGAATATCTTTTAATCAAAAAATATTAATTTCATATTTTATAACCGTGAATGTTTAATGCATTTGAATGCAAATTTACGGATAAAAAATTTGTTTAGTCCATACATCCCACACGGCAGGAAATATTGCAGTAATATTGCAATATTGCGGTAATATTACTGCGATATTGTAACATTACTTCAATATTGTTAAAGTATTTCAGTGTGATATATGAAATTAAAATATTGCAGCAATATAACTATGCAATATAAATATGTAATATTCCTGAAATATTGCGTTGCGATATGTCTTAATGTAATATTGTAGAAATATTGCCAAATATTTCGAGGCGATATACCGCGGTGATATATTACAAATATATTACAATAATGTCACGCTGGTATATAAAATCGCGTAATATTACTGAAATATTACAGCAATATTATAGAGTGATATATATCCGTGTAGTAATACTGAAATATAGTAGAAATATCACGCACTTATATATACCTACCTAATATTACAGACATATTACAATAACTTTATACGCTATGATCAGAAAATAATCGTTTCATTAAAATGTGGGTTATATGTGAATGCGAAATTGTAAATAGAGAATTTTTAAAAGATAAAAATTTGGAAAGGAAAACATTTTTTATTTTGAATGAAAAGGGATGAATTTAAAATAAATGAAAACAAACGAAATCTGCTTAATATACATATCATACATTTTTATCATTGTAAACATTTTCATACACAAGGATGAATCATTTGATTTTTTTTTTTATATAGAATACTACATATTTAAAAATAATATTAACAATACAAGAATCCATTTTACTATAGTTGCTGTATATAGAAATAACAATTCAACAATCGAAAATTGGTACTGAATTTGTAGACTTAATTGACTCCAAAATTGAAAATTGTAATTATACGTCGTTATGAATTTTCTTCCAGTGGAAACTGCTGACAAATTCAATAAGTGTGTATACGATTAATTATACGTTTTACTTCACAAATATTTTACAATAAATCTTTTTTATTCGTGCAAGTTGGAAGACTGAGTGGCTCATTCATAAAGAAAATTATACAAATATTATTACAAAAAATTATAGATATTACAAAATGATATTAATAAGAAAAACTATTTTTTCATTCCGATGGATTCAAAGATAAGCTTTTTTATATGCATAAGTTCCAATTACAGTGCATTAATGGCATATTTTATCGACAAAACTTATTTTCGATTCAGATTAATGGAAATACATTTCCGAATTCAGAAATTTTGATTGAAACTCATTAATGGGGCACGTTTTCGATAATATTATTTTTGGATTCAAATTGATTGAAATATATACATTTTCGTATTAAAAAATACGTTTTGAAACGCATTATAAGAAGTCACTTATTTCCCAGTAAACGAAAACGTATTGAAAATTAAAAATACGAATTAAAATGAATTCATGTACGCGTTAAGTGAATTCATTTTCAGTCGTTTTAATTCATTTTAATTCATTTTAATTCGTTTGAATTCGTATTTTTAACTTTCAATTAATTCATTTTAATTCGTTTGAATTCGTATTTTTAACTTTCAATACGTTTCCGTTTACAGGGTTAAGAATGTTATTTTTGGATTCATGTGGATTCAAATTTACAGTTGCCAATTCGTAATAACGAATATGAATGCATATGCTTAGAGATGAATTCGCGTGGATTGAAAAATAAAATTTACTATTTGTATGAACAAATCCCTGTAAACGGAAACGTATTGAAAGTTAAAAATACGAATTCAAACGAATTAAAATGAATTAAAATGAATTAAAACGACTTAATGAATTAAAATCACTTAATACGTACATGAATTCATTTCAATTCGTATTTTTAATTTTCAATACGTTTTCCTTTAGAATGGGATGGAAATGCAGTGCGGATAAAAATGGATTCGTTTTTCCCAAAGTACAAATTCAAAGACTCTTAAAATGAATGCATTTCAATACCTTTTTATTCACCTGCGATTGCTGGGTTATGTTACATTTAAGGGCGCGTAATAAAGCGTGACTAAAGCGTGAATTTGTACTCCGATTTTTACCAGCGGGCCATAATGTCCAAATATAACACTTGTTTGGAAAAAGCTTCAGTTTAGATTTAATTTGTCCGGAATTTATAGTAATCGTTAATTGGCCTCTTTATGATCCTGTCTATATATAGCGACAGAATGAAAGAGTCATTTGAAATTATTTGCTTTATGACAGAATCCATATAAATACGTAATAATAATACCGCACCAGATACGTAATCATTTCAGTAATGGGTATTATGACAGGTCATGTGCTCCTACAGGTGACAGAGAGGAAATAATTCTAATAATCTTGTGTCAGCATTAAACGAAGAATTATTTGTAGAATGGAAAATATATAATAACATTTTAGGAAAATGTTACTTTTTTACATGAAACTTGAAAATATTGGAATCGAAGACACGCCCCAGGATAAGAAAAAATGGATTGAAAAGTCATTTCTGCATTTCCTTGTCTGTTTCTATCCATTTTAATTGACTGTGGATGAATAATATTTGAATTCAATAATGATATTGGTGCAATTAATGGGTTCTAAGTATAACAAAAAATGTACGTATAACAATTGACACTTATTATATTTAAATAAATAAAAATTCATAAATTTCATAAAAATTTCATTCAAGTTTCCAATCGAAACACAAATAAAAAATATACAAGATTGCTAAAACCGTGCATTAATGTATCGCGGATGTATCAGTTGACATCTTCGATAATTTCAATAATTTTCAATCGTTTTGCATAACATTTCATATAGGTTTCTTTCGGTCCCCAACTACGCCACGAGTTGGATATTCAAAATGGCGGATCCAAAATGTCGGGCGTACTTTTTTCTGTCAATCTTCAAACAACGAAATCGTAATGATATTTCCGTCTAGGCTATTAACAAGCTTTTAAAAGCTTAATAGTCTTTCATTATAAAGTCTGAGTAGTTGACCTACAATCGCTCGATAATTTTTTGTAATCAATATAGCTTTTAGAATAGTCTTCGACGGCATATCAATAGTTTTCGAATACGTCGCAATATAGCTCTTTCCAATGACTTGTCAAGTGCAAGTACAACAATACAATGAAAACCACGTAAACACAGCTATGAGTAATGGAAGCACACATAAACATACGCAATAAAGTAAACAAAACTCTAAACTATGCAAAAGCTACCGCAGGAGGTTTTATAGTATCAGCCAAGCCTCGAAGAAGCAAATTACGATCGAAACGTCAACAATCAAATATATATTTGATAACGAAATGTACATTTATTCCACTAATTAATTATACGTTTTAAGGGCTGTCATTGTGGAGAAAAAAAACACAATAATTTAGTAATTATACAAATTATGTTTTTTTGACGAATAAATCATGGGGGGTAATATTACCATGAGCTCAGCAATATTATTCTAGCATATAATATAGACTACAACGTTATACAGCAATGCAACTTTAACGTACAATATACAAATGTTACATCGTGTGCTTTGTTTACATTATGTGTTTTCAATGAAATCTTGTCTATAGTCAAGCCTTTGGCCTTGAAAATTAGTTTATAGACTGTACTTGCACCATGCAAGGTACGCAAATAGCGAAAGATATTTTTCGAGATTAGTTTTTTGAAAAAGGAACAAGAATGTATGAGGAAGTTCTTAATAGATTTTAAACGAATCCAAACTTTTTAAAATTATTTTTCAAAAATTGATTAATAAATTTATTGATAAGTAGGGTCGGAGGGGTGTCACAATTTTACTCTTGTGCGGTTTAAATACGATCTAATTAGAGTTGTGCATCAAATTCAGCTAATTCAAAAAGTTCACGATGTTCTCCAATCAAGGTCACTGCAAAATTTTCTTTAATTTTTCAATCTCATGATTATTTTCTTCGATATTTTCATACTTTTATAAAATAAAATCAATTTTAGTCATAACATTTTTGAAATCCCAACTTCACGTTGAAAAATTTCCTTGAAAATTGAAATGTACTCGACTTTGCAATAATAAGTCGTGTCAATCGCTTTGGTAACGTTCCGAAAGAATTGTCCTTCCGATCAGCTGATTGGGGGTAGTTTTCTTGCAATCGTTATCGCGATGCGTTTGCCATAATCAAAGTCGAGGTTGAAATAAAAATTACCTGTTTCTCGAAGAAGAGCGGCTACCAGGTGCGACGCTTCGACTCGAATCATAACAAATGGATGTCACTGAACGATCATTCGGTAAAACACACAAAACTACTGTACGACGACGTCGTCGTACAGGGGGAATTGGATATAGTTTTTCCCCCCTATAAGTGCAACACAATTTCCCGCGTCCCCGCGTTTCAGAGTCCGGACAACAACTGCTCGATTTTGGAACGGCGGCGCCTCCAAGTCTGCAAGAACGATTTCAACCCCCGGACCAAGGGATGTATATATGGCCCGAATCCTGATCGACGTTCGTAAAACGTACATATATGACGGAATTCAACGGGGTGCACTAGTCACAGCCGGCGCCCCCTCGCGGAAGTAGACGATGCTTTTTTTTGAGGCGGTCCGATTATTATTACCGGCTCCATGCGTATTCTAAAAGGGGGCCCCTCGACAAAGAAGTCTGCAGTCGAGACAATTTGGTACTATGCTAATTTTTCAACCAATGGAGCCAGATATAGGGTAGACGACCCCGAAGTTTTCGCGAGATTAGTTTTCGAGATTACAGGAGATTTTTGAGGGATCGATGGCGGAAGTTGTTGGCCGACTTTTTTGTTGTAAACCATGTTTGTTTGCGTTTCCCTGTTACGAAGCATGGATTGGTTGTTTTCTTAAAAGCCTACATACAGTGCGTATAACTACTTGTTGTGATCCTTATAGGTTTGCTTGAGATGCTATTTTATGACTTTCTATGAGTATCAATTTTCAAGTCAACATTTTCATGAAAAATGGAATAAGAATTATAAATAGGAATCTGGCCTAGCTTGGCCATATGTGTTACGCTAAAAATTTTACTATTGTTGTTTTTGTGAAGTTTTCTGTTTGAAGAGGTTTTTTCTTATTTCATTTTAAATATTTTTGTCATCGAGTCGTGACCAAGTGGTCAAGACGGCCAAGACCATGCAGAATCTAATCGGCATCAGTCCCTATACCTGAAGTTGTCCAAGTGATGAGACGTCGCGGTAAAACCCATCCAGATATTTTCAGTAGGTACCGTTTAAACAAAGATACTTATCAAGATAAGAAAATATATAAACAATCCCGAGAAAATCATTTATAACTTTGGTCAACCTCTCCCGTTAATATTCCATGTAAATAGTCATATACTATCAGCTATGTAATGTGAAAAAAAAGTCACATTTTTTTCGAAATAGAGTTAAGGCCATATTTGAAGTCAAGGAGATCGACTGCCACATTTTCCTAAGTATCAACCATATGCAATGATTTTTCTCTGAGAAAGCAGAGATCGAAAAACAGCACAAGTCCAAATGTAGTATATCACAGTCGCTTGACCTTTAAACATCACCCTACTGAAAATTTCCATATATAGGCGGATCCCATGTGGGAATCTGTCCTGAAATCCCACATATGAAAATGCTCTTTTTTGAAATCAACAAAATCCTGTGATTTTTTTTTTTAGACAATTTTAAACAAGAAAGATACATGTTTTAACGTGATAAAAATAATTTGAGAAAATTTTAATAATTGCTGGACTCGTTGATGTACGATTCGTTTTTGTGTAAACTTGGAAAAATCTTGTCATATATTACTATGATTAATTTTTTATTGGTCAATTAAAAATGTCGTTTTTTAGTAGGGCAATAACATGAAAAGTTGGAGATGATACTTATGACGTTTATAGCCGTATGGCCTCACGTGCAATGTACTACTACTACTTGTAAGAATAAAATTGAAATTACTCTTTTAGAATTCGCATTTTGATTCTTGCAAATTTATATTACTATTTTCGTCTGCTGATTTTGACGTCTATTCATAAAAAAAAAAGAGTTAAAACATACCCTAAAATAGATTTGGATTGAATTTTTGTTAGGAATTGACGTTATCGACCGAGCCGCTTCAGTTTCGCCTTATATTGTAATGTTATTCATCTTACCATATTGAGAGTCATATGAACAGCCATATTTTATTCTACTTCGAGTAAATCCGATAACATCAGAAAACTGTCATGTCGTTACATCATAGCTTATCTGTTTAATTTCTATACATAGATTTTAATCAGAATTAGGGTAATAAGAATGTCCCTTCGACGCAATTCACCTTATGGTCAGTGTGGCGCAAGCGGAGCCATCTGTGGTGACAGATGGAACTTCTAAAACGTGATAAAAGACAATAATACCTGAGAAAAATGTATAGTGAAGTAAAAAAAGAAGTGCAAAAACATGACGTTGGTGTTAGATCGTCAATGCAAATAAAAAGACGAAGAATTTTTGCATTATTTCCAAAAGGTAGTGTACATTTTTGTAAATTAAGTGGGCATAATAAAATATTGCGCAAAATAATAAAAAAACAATATTTTTATTTACGTCAATTTATATATATACCAAACCTACCAACCCTCGGGGAAAATCGGAAAGGTATAAAGGTGATGGTTTGTGCGTATCATTTCCCATAACGTTTCAGCAGTATATATGAATTTTATTTTTTAGCAGCTCCTTAAGAGAGTTCTAAAGTAGAACAGTTACCGACCGACTTTTTCAACAATGAAAGTTTAAATAAAAAAGTTATTGAAACGTTATTTTTTTCAAAATCTAGGCTTTGGAAGGGTGATTCTACATAATATATACAATCCTTAAAAAAATATCGATGAAACTACTGGTTGAAAATTAACCGAGAATTATCCGAAATAAATTATTTTTGGTGCTGGTAAGAGCTAGAACTATTGAGGATTGAGGCCCGTAGGGCCGAATCAAGATAATCTTGCGAGTGAAGCGAGCCGGGTGTCCAGGGGGCAGAGCCCCTTGGTGGGATTGGCGGCCGAAGGCCGCAGGGGCGAAGCCCCTAGTTTTAGGTAATAAAATATTAAGATTTTTGTCTTAATGTATAAATATGAATATTGATTCTTAGGGTCAGTTGGCAAGTATTAAATAAATAAGCGGTGAAATTTTCAAAATACCCATTTGCATATTCATTATAACAATTTATTGTCTTATAAATGTAAACAATTATAAAACTATACTTTTTAATCTGCGCCGCTTTCATGAAGCGACCAACCCAGCAAACGAAGAATTATTGAAGGTCAAGAAATAGGATTGAGAACAAAGGAAAATTATTAAGAAGCATTCGATGTTTTTCCAACGTGAATACTTCTCAATCATTCCCCATTGTTCTCAATCATATTTCTTGACCTTTCAATAATTCTTAATAATTCTTTTTTTGCTAGGAACGGCAGCAGCCTGCGCAAAACGGTCCACACGAAACATGCCCGATCGGATATGTCCTCAGCATCAATTGTCCGACAATTTGGTACTAGGACTACTAGGCGAAATAGCGATAGAATTTCGCGGGAATTCAAAAGCGAGTTTCAGTGGCGTGGCAAGGAGGGATCTGAAATATTTCGGTACCACCGAAGACCTGCCAAAAGTGTCAACGTCAGAGAGGAAAGGACAGAAAAGTAAGATTAAAAGGTAATGTTTATACTTTTCATTATAGTAATAATTATATTATACCTTGCTGATCGAAAAATCGAATATAAATAAATAAAAAGAAATTAAACTAAAGTGAATAACCTGCGTTTTTTCAGATACAACTATATACCCCACATAGAAATAAAGTCTCCAGAGGATCCACATAATATCACAAACATCGCGTATGAAATATTTCAATTGCGCTATTTTAAGAATGTTCTGAAAATATCTCAAACAAAATGTTTCAAATGTAACATGCTGGAAACATTTCATAATTTGTAACACTCTATACTTATGCGATTCGGAGAATATCTTTTGGAGATATCAGATTCGAAATGTCTCAAAACATCTCAAATGCGTGGAATTGTCAGAATATTTCGCAAAAAATGTTGCAAGACATTTTAAATGAAATATTCCGGAAACATTTCAGTGGTACGTGGGAATATCCCAAGAATATTTGCAGAACATCGAGAATGTTTCGGTCATATTACAGAACATCATGCTCAGGAAGTCTCTAGAATGTCCGCACAATATATTGCAAATGTCACTAGAATATCAAAAAGGCGGACACGACACATTTTGGAAATGTCTCTAAAATGTCTCTGCATGAGGAGGTCTCCAGAATGTCAATATCTCAAATGAAATATTCTGGAGACGTCACAGAGATTGGTATGTGGGACGCTTGATGGAAGAAAGCGATTAATTGAAGTCATAAATGATAAATAGATAAATAGATATGTATATAAGTATGTATAGTATAATGGTATATATGTATATGCATATTATACAAATATATTAAATTCTAATTTGTTTATAATATTAGGATATTCATCATTGCAGGAGAAGGATTATGGATTTTAACATCAGTATATAGCCGGTGCCCATTCGACTCAGGATTTGAATTATTCGAGGCAGACTTTCATCAAAAACTCAACATTTCAACTGCTATATTCTATTATTCGAAGTAACACTACCTCCATGTGATCTCGTTTTCTAATATTTGTCATTTAAAAATATGTATACATGTGTATTGAATGAAAATTTGAATATATAGTGTTTTTTTTTTCCGTAATACAAATTTTATCTGCGTTACGCGCCACTGTTGGTACTAAAAATTTACGTGCCCCTTCCAGTCTACGCCACTGGCAGTTCCTTAAACGTATGTATATGTATAACCAACGAATATATAGACGCTTATAGAAGGACATCAGAGCCCGTGTTAAACGGTGAGACGAATTATGGTTCCCCAAAGAGTCACATTCGCCATGAGAGTGAGAAAGACACTCTTATGTACAGTACATTTGTTGTCCTTCGGTTCCCCAGTTAATCTTCCCTATACGCCCTGGGCTTCTATATGCGTCTATATTCGTTGGTATAACGGAAAAGAATTGAGAGGCTCAGAAATGGAATTCAGAGTTGTGCAAAATCTGAATTGAATTCTAAAAATTGAAAAATGAATTCAAATGTTCACTGCTGAATTCCATTTCTGAGCCTCTCAATTATTTTTCCTTTGCTGGAGTGCCGAAAAAGCAGCAATATAGTACTACGCCTAGGATCCCTGCAAATTTCAAATTCACCGCGGTCTGAGTGTCGCTACTGTGGAATTGATCGAACTCACTCTTGTCTCCTGGTCTAGTTGCGCATCTCTCTAATGGCTACACCTTGTTGAAATTATCCACCATTCTCTCTTTATCCCCTTAGCTCTTTTCGAGTTGTCTTATGGTTTTAAAAGTAAAGCTGAAAATCAAGAAATCTTAAGCGATGGGTCGTATGCACGCGCCAGGGTAAAGTTTATCAATTAATTTATTTATTTGTCAATATTTCTAAAAGGACTAATGTTTATCCGTGTTAAAATTCTTAACGAAGCTTGTTGCTCGGTTTAACCTCAAAATATGTGTGCTTTCGTCCACGTGGTTGCCAATTATATTTTTAATTTCGTAATTAGTAGCATTTTAATTGGGATACTAATCATTTTATATTTATTTCAAAATTAATACTATTTATAATGTAAATTCTTGAAAATTTCAGAAAGGGTATATCCCAGTCAGCGTTACCCTACAGACGTAGTGTTCCAAATTGGTTGAAACTAACATCCGAAGACTGCAAGGAATTGATTTTTAAACTGGCCAAAAAAGGACATACACCTTCTCAAATTGGTAAATATAATTTTTATTCAATTATTAACGAGTTATTGAATTTAATATGATTACAAAAGGAAATGTTTACAAGATTAAAATTATTTTCTTTTTTTTTTTTTGCAAATAACCAGCTGAATTTTGACTCATTCATAGTCTTCATTCTTCCTAAATATTTGCTAAAATAAAAAACCGAATTTGAGGTAATTCACTAGTATTTTTCTGTGAGTTATTATAGGACGTTGTTTGATTCACTAGTATTTTTCTGTGAGTTATTATAGGACGTTGTTTGACATTTTATGGTTTATTATACATTGTCTTATTACAATTGATACTTATCGACATATGTGTACAGAAATATTGTCGGTTATATTTCATTACAATTTGATAAATGTATTCTTACGGTTCTCTTTATTTCAGAATATCATAAGCAATTTTCTTAATGACTTGTTTATGTTTATAGGTGTTATCCTTCGAGATTCTCATGGAGTTGCTCAAGTACGATTCCGTACAAGCAACAAAATTCTGCGAATTGTGAAAAGTA
>JAPYZR010007360.1:0-14300 GCA_030522945.1 Trichopria nigra
TAGATTTCCACCAAAAAATTCCCAAAATCGAAGAATCGGAAAAATTTTTGTTGGTGAATTCAATACTTCGCCCGCCTTGCGTCAGGCGAAGTAAAAAGATCCTGGACAGGATTTGAAAATCTATATATGTATATCAATATATCGTGGTGTCGGCAACTGATTCTTTTGATAACTCTCGAACCGCTGGAACGCAGATAGTGCGGCCGCCGTGGGATGAATCTGGACGACAGTCTGGAGTATAAGCTTACTTGGTTTGGTCCACTGATTCCCTCGGTTCAGATTATTGTTCCACGGATTCTATAATTGATAGGATGAAGACTGGCCGTCATAGACGAAATGAGACGTCAGATTAGAGTATAAGATTATTGGTCCTCCTATTCCGTAGGCTCTAAGATATTCCACCGGTATGACCCCAACGATTAATTGAATGAGAAATGGATCCTTCCTTATTCGTTGGACCGATCTGTACGGAGTTCGATATACAATTGTTTTCCTCACTTCGCGACATACGTCGTCGACTTATGCGGGGGCAATACGATGCTCCCACTACCATTTACCTTGTTCGATAGTACACACCTGTGTTGATATCAAGCTCTCTCGCTCTATCTCTCTCTTTTACAATTCAAATTCCGCCATGTACACAACGCGTTCTAATCATTATTAACTTGTGAAATGTGCTACATTTATTGTAAAGGTCATAAGTTTGATGATGTGTATTTTTAGATATTTACTAAACATTCTCTTGTATTGTCGAATTCACACACCATATAAATTATATCGTATTATTCGTGTATGATATGATACGGGAATTCCACCGCAAGCGCTTGTGTATATATGGTTCGGCGTGACATGTTGCGCCGCCTATAGCGGGAATGTGGGGAAGCTAATATCGTCTGCTTGATCGATACATCAGATCTTGTACATTATCCGAAAGGTCCGAAAGTTTCGTATATATACTAATTCAACGATCTCTATATTTTTTCCCCTGACACAGTAAAAGATGCCACGAACTTTAAAGAAAATTGAAAGAAAACCTAAAATAAATACGATCCGAAGATGACATGTTTGATAACATGACAAAAAATCAAATTTTAAACACACAAATTTTTCTTGGTCAACCATTTTAGCATCAAAATCGTACGAGTAGATGATTTTGAAGTGAAAATTTTGCATCCGCGGACCATAAACTTCAAAACTTACGGTTGGAATAATTGAATTTTAAAATGGCGGCACCTAATATGGAGGATCCGAAGTTTGTTGCGATTTTTCTATGTACAACGATTTACATTGAAAGATTTCTCCTGAAAATGTGTTTATCACAGTCGCTTGGTGTCGCTGATCACGAATCTTTTATTAAATTTTAAGAAATTCAAAATGGCGGACGAAAAATTTCAAAATACTTAAATTTTATACAAAAAAAAAATGTTTAAACGGGGGTTTTTGGGGTCGCTGATCACGAATCTGATGTCAAATTTCTGAAATTCAAGATGGCGGATCCAATATGGCGAACAAATACTTTCAAAAACATTTTTTTTTAATTTTAATTTTACGTTTCTTTCTTTTTCGAAAGCCAAAGTGATAAAACCTAACCTATTTCTACGCGTTATTTTGTTACTCGGGTAGTGCGGTAGAACGAGACGGTAATTAATACCATAATTTGCACGTCAGTATGCACAATTCCTACAGGTTCTCTAACCTACAATTCATCCGTGGATTTTAATTTCAAATAATGTTTAATTCTCCCAGTATCCACGGGAAAGAAATGTTCTGACCGAATTACAAGAATTCTTCGTGAAAAGTTCAATCATTTTTCATGAAAGTCGAGTAATAAACTTCGAAATTTTCTGATATCATCGCGAGCGGGTAAATTTTTCGCCGTGTAATAACCATCGCAGTGTCGATGCTATTCCAATGCCGTATGGCTCGAATTAAAACGAACCGCGTTCGGGCGACCGGTATTGCATGAGAAGCTTATACCACGTCGGTCGTTTATCAATACCCTATTGCCTCGAGAGCCAAAGTATATCTCGCTATATACATATATATATATATATACACAAGCGTCAAACTTTATTTTCAGAGCTCTGTCTGACCTTTGCCTTTTACCTTCGCAAATCAACGTTTCTCGCTGATCCGGTGTAACGTACGTATCCCAGGAATGATATTTTCGCCAATAACGTTAGATTAAGTTTTTCAGTTCACTATTCGTGCGTTCTCTCATCAAAGTGTATCGCGTCGAAATGGCAAAAAGATGGAAAAAGGGGTACTTTCGCACCGCGATATCGCGTAGAATCCGATATCTGCAGCGCACTCCAGCAGTACAGAAATCCAATGAAAATAACCCCGGCGATAATAACTGGCATAAGTAGCCGCTGCACTTCAAAGGGACTAATTCGAATCGGGGGGAGACCCCGTAAAAGCGAAAGGTCACTCGAAAACAAGCAAGTGGACAGCGACTCGTCCGGTAGCTCTTCTCGGAACGTCTTTTGAGATCGTGGCTCCAAAAAATTCAGAGCGAATACTCGGGAGGGAAAAGTACGTCGGCCTGCTTCGATGCCCGCAGCATTATGCAAATTTACGAATTGAAAAACGAAGGCACCTGCGATAGTGTGGGAGAGAGAGAGAGAGAGAGATCTATACATATAGCTAGCGTCTACGTATGCGTGCTCCTCCCTCGAGAAATCTTGAGATGGAAATTTACATTTAAATGCAAGGGGTGTTAAGAAAAATGTAAACAAGGAATAAATCGTTTGCGCCGATATTGCAAT
Organism: Trichopria nigra; assembly: GCA_030522945.1. Classification (NCBI taxonomy): domain Eukaryota; kingdom Metazoa; phylum Arthropoda; class Insecta; order Hymenoptera; family Diapriidae; genus Trichopria; species Trichopria nigra. The sequence continues at coordinate 2,769 of JAPYZR010007360.1, forward strand.
GGCGCGCTTTAAGTGCGCAGACGCGAAACGAACGAACATCCGAGCCGGTCAGTAGGTATACGTTTTCGCTGATAATCGACCTACTCGCTTCGAATAATAACGGCTGATCAACGAAACTTGGGCCAATTTAGGGGCTGGGTAGCATTCCTCTTACCGCCAGTCACCCGCCAGTCTTCTGCGGCAAGTCCTGAAAATCGTGCACTTCTCTTCGCCTTGGAATTTCAGGCTTTAAGCCTTTATTAGCTTATTGGCTAATTCTACTCGTGCGGGGAATGTTCGGATAAGCGCTCTGCGCGAGAGCCAAAGTGTATTTGCATATTTTATTATAGGGGAAGTTCGGACATGGCACGTTTTTATCCAAATTTTACTCAAATATGAGTATTTTTACTTTGACCGTAAGTTGGACGAAAGTATTGAAATTGATCACTCGATCAAAAAAATTAATGTATGTTTTTTCATCATTTTTTTACTATATTGTACCATACTATACTATAGATTTTTTTATTTTAATTTTTTTTTTTTTTTTAATTTTAAATATTTAAAATAAATTTTAAAAAAATAAAAATTTAAAATAAAATTTAAAACAAAAAATAATAATAAAAAAACAAAATTTATATTATTTTTTTAAAAAATTGGTGTTACTATTATTGTATAACAACTGTTTGTTTTATATTTTTTGTTTTTAAGTTAGTACAAAATAAATTCTGAAGAGGGCCGCAATGAATGTTTATTTATCCATGTCGTACTTCTGATTTCAAAGAAAATTATTTAAGAAATTTTTCACTTAAGAAAATTATCAGAATAGAAGTTTTTACTATTATAGATTATATTGTACAAAAATTTACTATAATTTTAGACTATATATATAAAATCGATAAAAAATGCAATGAAAAATGTCTGTCCATAATCTGATATACTTATATACGTAACGTTACTGCGCGTTCTAGCTCACGAAGGAAAAAATAAAAAATTAGTTTTTTGGGAGATATCTGTACTAAAATGGTGGGGGAAGACCAAACAACATTATCATGAAAATCACTTATAACTTTATAAATTTAGTATAAAAAAGTCGATTAAAGGCTTAAAATTCACGGGGAAAAATATCGAATCTGAAGGTATAAATATCGTTTTCATATTTAAATTGACCAATCGGAAATCGAGACATCGTTAATCTTAAACAAAATAATGTACTAAAATAAAAAAAAAAAATAGTATCTTTCTTAATATTCCAAATACTCGGAATTACACTGAGAAAAATGTGAAAATTTTTTATTATCAATCGTATAGTGTTAAGTAGAATTCCGTATATAATGACTACGAAGTAAGAAGTAAGTAGAAATAAGGTCTTCTTTACTTCGTGATAATAACCCAAGATGTTATATTGAAGAGTACATGTACACTGAAAAAAAAAATTGTTATTTTCAAGTAAATATTTTCTTGAATTAAGTAAGATTTACTAAAAAGAAGGAAACATTTTCTTAATTCAAGTAAATATTTACTTGCTACTATTCAAGTGAATATTTAGGTACTTGAAAATAACAAATTTTTTTTTTCAGTGCAGGGATAAACAATATACCATACTGCCTGTAATTAAAACTACTTCTGATAGACATAAGAACAATTGGTATTTTTTACCACCAAAGGTTGTATTCAAAACAAATACCGTCCGTTTAAAATATTGTTGACGAAAACCGAACGTTTTTGATTCTTACTTCGTGTTCTGTCTTTGTTTTCGTAAGAAGAACATATAGACAATAGAAATCCCTAGTAGAAAATAAAACCAGTTTATGGCCATTTACTGTGAACTCCATTACTTTCAACGTAGAGGCCAGAAAAATAGGGCAGAAACTGGTATCATTTGCTACTATAGGGATATAGAAAAAATATATAAAGGAGTTAGGTGCCCTGTATACAATATATATACTTATAAATTCGTCTTATACAGGACAGTATAGTGAAATCTGCATTTTGCCACCTGTACGTTTTCCAGATTCTTAGAATTTATTTCTGTATGGAAAAAAAGATAAAAGTAAACTTTTTAATACCTTTTAGGAAAAAATGTATAAAAGTGACTAATTGTTTAAATTTATATTTTTCGAGGTGCGGCGTAAATTGAGATATTGAAATCTATTTATCTTTAGTATATATTATATATCTATATATTGTATTTAATACAGTATAGGTATATATTTCTAAATAAACACATTTAGTACCACAACGGATTTGGTCCTGCAATTGCTATTATTACCAGTATTACAGGGATCTTATACTATGTAGTTATTGGCGTTATTTGACCACAACGAATTTAGACCAATCATGTTTTTCGACGTATATAAAACGGGCGTCCATTTTTTTCAAATTCACCAATTAGAAGTCGAGATATCCACAATCATAAACAAAATAATGTACTAACATTTGAAAAATTGTATCCTCCTAAGTTTATTAATTAAAAGGATGAATATTTTTTTTTATTGATCTATCAAAAGTCGAGAGATCTCCGATTCTCTGATCACCAATTTTGATCAAATATCTGTGTTTCAAAATATAATGATCACATGTATATGCGACTATGAAAAAATACAAGACATTATTTCGAATTTGACTGATATTGTGATTTTGGTAAAGGGTACGCCTTATCATGTATAATTTTTTTTTTATTTTAGCAACTCGTTTCGATATGCGTCTATATGACCGATAATAATCTACCATCCGTTACATCGAAGTGAACTATATATACAGTTATATATACTTTTAAAATTTCTCTTTAGGCGGTAGAGGGAGGGGCGCTGTATACACGTGTTTCTAAGTTCAATATTTCGATCCCATCTTACGTGTGACGCGTGTGACCGAGAAGTCTTAAAAATGTTCATTATCAATTTTGAAATTAAAATAATAATAATTATATATACCTTTATATTGTTTAAAATAGACACGGTAAAAATATAATAATTAATAGCCAAACTTTTGATTGACATTTCTATTCTGGACTGTATCTCGAATCTCATAAACTTATTGACAACTCTCTGTCCTTTGCTCTATTACGGAGTTGAGAAAAGAAAGGACAACATCAAAGTAAACATTTCGAGTTTGTTAAGTTTGATTGAATTTAGTCCATCTATATATATATATATATATATATATATATATACTGCAACTCTATCAGCGTATCAGTGTGTATAGTAATATGCCTGAACTTTGAACGTCCGGCGGTTTCCTAACTTTGCCTACAATTTTAAATACAAATTAATTTCTAGTCTCAGTCAAGCTTTGAAAAAAAAAACGTATTCAACAGGTACTTAGAATAATGAAGAAAAGGTTTCATCCCTAGTAGAAAATAAGCCCAGTTTTTTGTCTAGTTTCTGTCCAGTTTACTTTTTTTCCATGTTAAAGGTATAGGATAACTGGGCAGGTGTAACAGAAAACTGGACAGATTTCTACCAGGGATTTGCCTTAAACATTACTTTGAAACAAATTTTGTCCTGAGGCTATAGCCACTGTTCCCAAAATATATAAATATCAATTTTTTAACGGTTTTTAAAGGTTTGCAAGGAGATTTCTAGAGTCTAGAAAAATTACTTCTTTTAGGATTTTTCGATAATCACACAAAATAAAATAATTAAGGTTTTAAATATTTATTATATATACATAACGTAAGATACAAAAAAAATTTATTTTTATTTTACATACAAAATCACGGCGTGGCAGGGTGGTAATGCAATAAAAATATGTCAAAATCTATAGAAGTTTTATTGATTTTAATTGGCAGTATACTACACGTTTCAATGGAAAATCTATTTAAGAAGCTACAGTTATACCCATTATTTAAGGAATGATGGCAATCCATTTTAACTGCGTTCTTTTGGAATTGAATAAGAATTATCGAAGATTGATATTCGTCATCTAATGTCGGTATTTCCACAATTAGTAGCCCCTTAACTTGCCTATGCCATTTAACGGGTCGGATATGAAAGATCTAACTCGTTTTTCTTTTTATAGAAATAATACACTTTTAAAATTTAAATTTAAATAAAATTAATCATCAGGTTTTTTGAAATAAAAATTTTATATTATAATATGGACCTATAGGCACGTCAGTGACTCGTTTTTTTTTTTTATAGGGATGGGATTCAATCTGAAAATTTTTTTAGTTGAAAAAATTAAGCAATATTCTATTTCAATCCATCGAGACTGAATTTTATACGATTTAAATTAAAATAAATAAATCACAATTGATTTATTAGTGAAATTTATTTCACTCTGTAATTTTACAGTTAAATATTGACAAAAATGAAACCATTTTAGCTATAATTCTTAGAAAATCAAGATATTCACCATATTAAAGTTACAAAAATAAATGGACAGTTTAGGGAAAAAAAAAGTAGATAAATTTATACTTTATCTCACATATTTTTGTACGGAGTACTGAGGTACATCGTTCCTCGCGAGAGAGAAAGAACATTAACTCCTATCGACGTTTGACTTTTTCCACTTTATGTTGAAATTTGAGACTTTAGGCTAATAAAATTCAGCGAGCAATTTATTTGATAAAATGCAAACAAAACTTATTGATCGATCACTCCATGAAAATTGCCCTTTTAATTTTGTTTTTTTCGAAAAAAAGATGACGTGGTAGAGCGATAAGACGTAGAACTTTAATAATTTTGAATTTTTACATTTATATTTCTGACAAACGGTAAGGGCACGAAGGTCTATTTAATTACAATTCGTGCTGGTGTAAAATTACATCTGCCCGCAGGAGACGAGAACCTGGTGAACTGTTAAGTTTCCGTAATCGCGATAACTGCGCTCGTATATTATCTCCTCCGTGGCTGACCTGAAGGCAAATAATGCACACGTCAATCACTAAGTACAAATATCTGATGACCCATGCTTTCTTAATTTTCTCCGATTTCCATCAGCTCTATCGGTCTAATGTAATGCGATTGCTTTACATTCGTATCTGATGATAATGTGAGCGACGCAGCTATCAAGGTAAACATTCAATACCGTTATATGAATTTGAAAAAAAAAGAAAGAACAAAAAAAAAATTTTTTTTCTTTTGTGTAAGAAAAAAAATGGATAAATGATTTGTAGGGAATGATACAGGAATTCAATAAAAGTAATTTAAATAAAGTCGATAATAAATAAAAATTGTCCTTCAATTAATCTTCTTCCAAGCAATACTACATATATATTGTTGAACGAGTACTTGATCTTTCAATCTATCTGTAAATAAATAATGCAGTAAACAGGCTTTTGATTTAAAAAAGAAAAATAAAATATTACAAAATCCATACTGTAGCCAAAATAATCCCATTTTTGCCAATTTAAATGTATATTAAATATACATTATCTGTATATATATATAAATATATATATCTTAATATGTTACAATTCAGAATAATTTTAATACAAAAATAAATAGAATTTCAGAATAATAAATACTTTGAAAACACCTAAAGGCGCGCAATAGGTCCGAAATAAAAAGGTTCTCTATGAAAACATCAAGTTATATACAACATTTAACAAAGCACGGCAAATCGACCGTAAAAACGTCTTTATTGTCGCGAAACATTTTCTTCGACAAAGAAACTTCAAGCTCCGGACACTTGAGAGAATTTTCATCGCAAGTTCGTGGCGATGCGGTGCATCGTTTCCCGTGAAAATTCTTATCAACTTTACAAAGTAGACTACGAACTTTCACGCACGTTACTCAGTCACCTTTACATTTACGTTCGTGTATTTGTGTAAGTTGTGGGTTTGTAAATGCGACAACAACGGAAAACGTCACAATGCACACAAGCCGTTATTGAGCAACGGTGAAATACATTCTACGTGGTGAAAAGTGTCGATTGATAAAAGAAAAGTACCAATGCTAGAATCAAGATTTATCAGCTGTGACGCGTTATTTACACAGGCTAGGCCTGAATTTTTTACGGTATAAATACCTGGCCTGGAGCTCAAATCGTCAATTGTGTTTCGACTTCGACAAGTATCACTCGCTCGAATAGAAAAACTACCGCATCAAGATGTACGCAAAGACTTTAGTTGTTCTTCTCTGTGCAACGCTCGCGTTGGTAAGTCTCGATATATATATACAATAATCTCTTAATAATACTGAACAAATTTTATTGAAATTATTTTATCATGCATTTTTGAAAAAATTGTATGGTTCATTTTTGTACAATTTTTAAATAATTTATTGCATTCAAATTTTCTATGAAAATAATGACAGTTTTAATGTATATTTAAAAAATTTTTTTATTCAAATATCATTGAAAAAATATCACTCTGTCACAAAACATTAATTAATGCCTGGGATCGACAATTTTTTTTTCATATAAATATATCGCAGAAATACATTTTACAATCACAGATATGTCTGTCAGTATAAAAAAAAAAACATGCCTCAATTAGTTGTCAAATTAACTTAATTTCAAAAGTTTTGCATTTGACAAAATGAAAAACTTTTTTTTTTTTTATATGCTCTCGATTTTCTTTGAGAAATTTTAACTGTTAATTAATTTTAATAAAAATATAATTTTAATCGTTTATTTTTTCATTGCAGGCTTCTCCAATTCAACAAGAGACGGAAGAAATCGTGGAAGTCCCGGAAAAGGATGAATATGTAATGATTTATATTTCTTACTTAATTTATATGTAATTGCAATTAATCTGAAACAATATTCAAAAATTGTTTAGAATATTAGAATCATATGATATATTTGAATAGAAGATCGTGACATTTTTTGTTTCAGATTAAACACTTCATTAATCATTAGATATAAATCGATGATGCTCAAACATATTGAATTTCTTAACCGTAAAAATGCAATATTTGAATAAGGACTAACTTATACAAATATCAGATACAATCTCGTATCTACGTTGTCACTCGGGAATATTAAATTGAATTTTCAATGTTCTATGTTAACTATTGTTACCTTATTACTACTATTACTATTAATGCTTAATAAAATATCTGTATATCAAAACCAAATTTCTTATTGAAAAATGTTAAAAAAAATAGAGAATTTTTCTACACTTTTTTATACTTTGCAGAAACTCAAAGATTAATGAGTTAAAAAAAAAATATACTAAAATAAAATTAAAGTTTACCTTTAAAATATATTCCATTTCATGTATTATTTATACAATATTTATTATTATACAGGGATTCGGCCACATTGCTGACTCCATCAGAGAAGCATTGTTAAATACTGAGGAAACCGGAAAGAAGGCCATGGAAGACATTACTAGATTCGTTAATCATCTTCTCCACAAAAAAGAACTCGCTGAATTTATGGCATCCACCAATGTAGAGGTAACACAATAATCAGTACCCTGGTAGAAAATTTTACGTGTCCTTGCGATGGCAACGGCTCCAGAAGCCGGGAGCCCTCGAGGCCATGCCAATTTTTTTACTACAATCTTTGATGGGTAGAGTTAATTTTTTTTTTTTATCACAAATTAAAAAAAAAAGTATTTTAAATTATTTTAAATTATTTACAATTGTCATTAATTGCTTGAAAGTAAATGTATATGTATATAAATGTATACCAATGAATTGTTCAAGAAAATATCTGCTTAAAGAAACCAAACGATTAATAAACGAATGAAATAATAATCTTGAATAAAAAAATGTAAAAATTTTAAATTTAATTTATCTTTTGCAGGGCGAAAGCGTTCAGAACATGATCCAGAATACGTTGAAGAAATTTGACGACACCAGAAAGGGTGCATATCACGATATTAAAAATGCAATCCACAACTTTCTACACAAGGGACATTCTGAAGACAAGAACGAAGAACAACAAACCTCCGATTCAGCAATGAATGTACTTCCTGAAGCTTAAATATGGACACGAATATCAGGTACTTTATTTTTGTATATTACTAAAAAAAATAGGCATCAACACTAAATAATGGGTCAATAAAAAAATTATAATTTAAGCAGTGATTTACAAAACTTATAAATTATTATACATTTCTTTTAATGTCATAGAAAAAAAAATATTTATTAAAAAAACAAAACTATTCATAGACTAATTATTGTTACAATAATTGAGTATGAATTTTTATAATTAAAAAAATTTTTTCTCTGTGTAGGCAAATGCGTTATATTAATTAATACAAATTATTTGTTTATCTGAGCAGTTTGAATCATCCCGGACGACCAAGAGCAGCTTTCAAAAGATCAAAGAGCCTTAAAGAGTTCTTTTACGAAGATGAGAGCACTAAGAGCAGCGTAAATCAACCGTCGAACAAATCGTACACGCTGGCAGATAGATCTGAAAATGCATTACATCTCTATGAAATACTGTACGAAGGAAGTGTATAATAAATGTTGTTATTATTATTGTTATTAATTTGTTGGATTTTCATTTTCACCTTTGTAAAATATAGTCTAAGTAATATTTTTTTATATTAAAAAATAACTTTATTATTAAAATAAGTACGCGTGGAATAATATACTTCAAGTCGTAACTTGGTAAAAGTAAAAAAAAAACATTTTCTAAAAAATGTGACTTCGGGAAATTGAATACCTTAAGACTTTATTTGGAAATTTTTATTACTTATGTAGTTATGGTACACTAAGAGAAAAATAAATTTAACTAAATATTACATTGCTGATTTTAGACTATTTGAATATTTAATAAAATCTAATCAATATATTTAGTAAAGTTATTTCGTACAATTGACTAAACATTTTATAAAAGTCAAATAGTTTTTATAAGTGTGGGCCACTTAATAAATAGCCGAAAATAATACATATTGAACAAAATTATATTCTGCTAATTATTATATAAAATTAACTTTTTGTATTTCTTGATGAAGCAAATTCTTTTTTTTTTTTTTTGACGTAACCAATTATTTAGTAACATTTATAAAATATGCGTAATTACTGTGATAAAGATGAATGTCTACTTTAGCAAAATATTTTTTTATTCTCGAATAAGAATACATTTGTAAAATGAATAACTCTGCAACGTCATACCTTATGCCAACGAATTACTAACCTTTATCCATGCTTTTTCGTACTTTTGTGAGAGACTTGAAAAATTTGAGTATAGTGCGTATAGCCGAGATGTCATTATCATATTTCCTGAATGTATCATTTCACATTCGCAAATTACACGCTCTCAGACACGTGAAAAAATAATAAGATAAAAATGAAACTGATAAATGAGAAGGTAGAACGATGGTAACAATATTATTATTTCCTTAAGAATGTTTCAATTATAGAATATATCGTTAAATTTTGTATTTGATTGTATTTTTTTCTCATCTCTCTTTAAGAATAAAATCATGTTTGCTTAGCAGTAGTGTCTTTAAGTTTATAGAATACTTTCACCAAATGTATTAATTTCCCGTCAATCTTTAATTGTGTTACTGAAGATGCGCCTTACTTTTTTTATTTTTTATTACTTCGCCTGACGCAAGGCGGGCGAAGTATTGAATTTACCAACAAAAATTTTTCCGATTCTTCGATTTTGGGAATTTTTTGGTGGAAATNNNATTGACCACTCATTCTCTTCGTCTATTCCTGGACAACATGAAGGTATTTTTTTTATTATCGTGTAAAAATTACATCGGGTCGAAGGCAGGGGTTGAAGACATGAAAGTCGAAATGTCCGAAATGCTGTACGTACGTGTCGGCCGTAGGCCGCAGTCGCGAATTATATTAAATTATTGAGGCCCGAATCAAGACAATCTTGCGAGCGAAGCAGGGGTCCAGGGGGCAGAGCCCCTTGGTGGGGTTGGTGGCCAGAGGCCGCAGGGGCGAAACCCCTAGTTTTTTTTTTATTTTTTAGTTTTTTTTTTTTAATTTAATTACTTCGACCCATACCAGAAGGTTCAGCCCAGTTGTATTTATAATTTCCTAATGCAATCCAGGGAATTATTTAATTGCAACTTATGATTTTGGAGCTAAAGAAGAAAATTATGAATATTTATTAGAAACAAAGTATTGTACCTATTTCTCCAAAAGTAAACTTGCTAAACTAGCAGTTAATAATGAATTTCATTGAACGAAATGCTACACGTAAATTATTGAAATAAATATTATACAATATTTTATTTATAATTACATTTTAAATAGTCTCGATTTAAACTTCTTAATTATAAACCTGACATTTTTTAATACAAAAAAAGAACACATCGCTCTTGAGAAATGAAAATAAAGGTTTGTAATTATTTAACGTATAATTTTAAACATATGTTATGAAACGTACAAAGTCGGATATTTGTTATTTATTTTCACTATACAAGTTTTCTTTAAAAATAACTTCAAAAGAGGAATAAAAACAAAATATTAAGTTATGCTTCATTGCCAGTGACATACTTTCTAGTATCCAGTGTAAAGTGTTTCCACCTTTATAAGGACTAAACAATATTTATCATTGTATTATTTTTCCAGAACAAAATACAGAAAAACTTTTGCAAAATCTTGTAACGAAACTGGATCTAGTTTTACAGAAAGTAAAGAAGATAGAAAATAAAATATCTGGCAATGAATTTAGCAATGTCATATGCAACGATAATGAATCCGAAGTTAATTTTGAAGATTACGGTTTACCGTTAAAAACTACCGAACAACTGGTCGATTTTGAAAGGCTTTTGCTGCAAGAAGAATTTTTCAACAAAATGGTAAACAAATTATGAAATTCATGATGTAACTGTTGTGCACGTTTGTTCATCACACCTAATAAAAACAGTACTTCGGAAAATTCAAAAAATTTGGAAAAATGATTGTCCCGGATACAAATTAGCAGCAAAGGGTATAAGCCACCTCATTAAATGCGTAACTTTAGAAGATGCCCGATTGATTCTTACAAATTTATTTAAATTGTATGATTTTCAGTATGAAGTGGCGGAAATCGAGACGGCCAAAGCGGTTCTTAACTCAATTGGTCAGATACACGAAAATCGTCACCTTTTTTTCGTTTTGCTGAAACCATACAAAATCAGGTACATTTAGAAACTGACATCTAACAAAAACTATTTTCATTCGCCTGAATTGTAATATATTTGCTCACTTTTCAGATGCCATATTTTCTTTTATGATCGGCGACTATTATTAAACGTTTTCATATCTTGCGGGACAGAAATGCTTCGATAGAAAAGTGGTGGAAACATGTGAAAGAAAATATCCTTAAATGGAAAACGAAACTTCCAGCAGTTATAGATACATTCGCAAGATGGTATCCGTAATCCCTGATTTATTGAAGGAACGCATATATGGCTTAAAAACTACAAGAGTGCTTGAAAATGGAAAAAAGAAATGTTTGTAAACAATAGACTACATGACTGGAAACATATGATTCACATTTGTATATATATAAACTAGATTATTAAAGTACTCTTACTGTATTTAAATGTCTGTAATAAAACCGAGTCGTTGACAATTAGTACTACAATGTAAAGAATACAATTTGACATATGATTCAACAGATGAATCACACATCTAAAAAGATTGTAATGCAGGTATTTATATAATAAGTAAATTAATTGAATGTTTATTAAGTAAA
>JAPYZR010007361.1:0-10186 GCA_030522945.1 Trichopria nigra
GCGCAAGCTTGGCCCTGACTCGAGCCCGCATATCTATCAAGGCGCGAGTCAGGGCCCAGCTTACGCCCGGATATTTAGAAACAGATTTCTACTAGGGTGGGTTGTTTTTTTTGGGTGGGTGGGGGGGGGGGGGGGTCACGCGTTGCTAAGTTCAATTAATACTTCGGTCTAAACTGTGGTATATGCTAGAGAAGTTTTAAAAATGTTCTACTTCTACTATCATTGTAACATATCTTTATATAGACATTATGTACATGCGGGTGCTATATGTATAGTTAGAGCTTCTTTTTTATGAATCAACCAGCAAATTTCGCCTTGATTCGCCCAGTTCGTTTGCAATCAGGTGAAAACGGATGATTTCTAACCCATTTCTCGCATTTAATGAATGCAATCAATTTTGTCAGCGTTGTGTTCGACACGATCCGCGGATAGGGAAACTGGACTTCGCCGCGCAACCGAACGAATCGATAAAAGCTTCCCTGGTACCGACTGGCGAGTTCGGCGAATTTCAAAACGTCGTTAACCCGGAACGACGATTAACGAGAAAATTCGATGAAATCGTAAATCCGTACGGCCATGGGGACGCGCGTGTGCCTATATATCGAATGGTTGGGCGCTTGCGCAGCCATTTTACAGCGTATGCGCAAATTCACGTACGCCTATATGTGTATATGTATATATATATGATGCGGTGAAAAAATTACCTGCGCTTTGCGCTGAAAAGCCGCAACAAGAGACCGACCGGCAGAAATTTGCTAAACGATGTAAATAATGGATGGGGACAGGCGGACAGTTTTCAGTTATTTTTGCCGAGCCGGCGAGCATAATTCAAAAGGAATTTATCGCCGCTGCTCAATTACGCAAAATATTGTCAAAAAGCAGAGAACAATTGTCTGCGTAGCGTCGGTAGCTGTATATCATCGCCGCGACTCTGCCAACTATCGCCCTATACCTTGTTTACCATTTCCTACTTCTCGAGGTTTATGACATTGTTATCGCTTTTTTCCTGTTTCATGCATTGATTACACTAATAACGTTTTAAAGATCTGTTATATTTGCTTGAATAAAAATGAATTATACTGGAGCAACCATACTCAATAGACTCTTAGGCACTTTTAAATCATTAAAGCATATCGTTATCGTGGCATATCGTTGTTTTCAAGTTTCTTATAGAATTTGTCAGTATTTACATGGATTTTATGAGTGTATATATAAATTGCCAAATATTTCTTCTAATTTCTTTGCGTTCAAATAGTTTCGTCATGTTGTAGTTTAAAGTAATGCATTAAAAATGTAATAAATTTAAGGTTTTTAAAATTAAATCTAAGAAACCCGCCTTGCCTCACGCGAAGTAATTAAATCATTGTTTTTATTTATAATTGGAAATTATTGCAGTTTAACTGCCCTGGTAGAAATGAAAACATTTCTTAGCCAATTCTTAGACAGTTCAGATATTTACCATGTTAAAGGCATAGGAGAAATGGATAGTGTAAGAAAATATTCCATCCATCTGTTTTTACTTCATTCAATGTCTTTTATATATATAAATGTTTCATGACTCTCTTGAAATATTCGTGTTTCACGATTGATCAATGAAAGTGTTAAGCATCCATTTTGGTATAAATCCAACAAACGAATACCATTAAATGCGTTCACACAGGCAAAGCAAAGTTTTCGTATAATTTCCGGGGCATTATAATATTTACCGTAAATTTGTCCCTCATGTAGGAATAGCTATAAAGTAGGATTTTACGAAATATTCACCGGTACCCAAGGGGCGCAGAGAATAGTATATACATACGTATGTACGTGCGCCCACTCGGTCGAAGATTCGTGCCAAGAGGAAATCTCTAACTCGAAAGTCCTGGGACTCGGAGGCTGGCATTCGCCCCCTTCTAATCTGGTCTCCTTGGTTTCGCCCTCGGGTTTCGCGGAGCGGCGCGGGAGCAGTTTGGGGGAGTGGAGACGCGAAAGAGGGTAAGAGAGGCCGAAGTGGATGGAGGAGAAAAGAGGGCGACTACCGGGGTCGGGGATGGGAGGTAAAGCTGGGTAGGGGGTGGTTGGTGGATGGAGGGGCTGGGGCGAAAACGGGAGTGAGACAAGAAGCGGCGACGGGCGAGCGAGGACAGGAGGTGGTTTAAAGGGTAGCGAACGCCGCGACAAAAGCAACCCTCTTAAAGTTCACTCCGCGCTGCGCCTACCAATGCGACTACTTCGATTTTCCTTGCGTGCTCGGACCGAATGCGAATCGCTCGATTTTTTTCCACAGGGTAATCCACTACTTCTCCAAGACCTCACTTGAATGTTCTCCTTCTTTTTACAAACAAAAAAGCTTTCTTCAATTTGGCGGATGGGCACGGCGAAGCTGCCAGGAAAATCGATTACGATGAATCCAACAAAATACAGGAAGCCGTAAGAATCGATGTTTTAATTAACTCGAGTTCGACTACCGTTTGGAGTTGTCGAAAGAAAATTAATCCATTCGAAATTTCAACAATTTTTGTGACATAGCACATAGACTAACTATATCTTTTCAACAAGTTTCTCAAAGTTTCCGCCCATATATTTTTATTCGACATCAGGAATGGGCTACGAAAATGAAAACGAAATTGTTATTGCGTGTTTTGCGAACGACAATTATGATTTTGTAAGATTCATTAAGTAAAAACAATAGAACACATTGAATAACATATCCTCTTCCAGAGGATATCTGATCAGTACGTAGTATTACATTTAAACTTCTACAAACAATTCGCACCCTAATTTTCGAAGAAACTTAAAAACTTCCCCTGGAATACCGCCGAATAAAATAGAAATTAACAATGTCCACTGGGACCGAAATTCGCGCCTAATCTTCCTCCATTTGACATATAATAATGAAACGCGACAGATTCCAGAAAAAAAGAGATCATCTCGACTAAAAACAAGCGAGTAGAAGCGTATAGCTAAATCGGCACTGGCGCGAATGTCACCGCGCCTAATCTGGGGCGCGGCGTGAGAGCGGGCCAAATCCAGCTTATCCAGAAAGTAATTTTGAGTCTTTTGAAATCATACTGTCTCGCTTGCACCACCGCCGCCCCCTTGGTGCAGAGTGGAAACTCGCGGGGTTTTAAGTCGCCGGAAAGGACCGAACCTCTCTCATCGCCGGGATCTACGGCCAGGACTACCATTTGCGCACCCTACTTCGACCTTCAAGAGGCGAACCCTGCTATCAGCGACGAGCAGTTGTTTTTGCCGATCGCGATTCACCAGGAAATTAGTGAGGGAAAAATCAGGACGACCCACCCTAACGGCGGCGACAGCAAAGAAAGAATCACTTTTATTTTTCTACCACTTGGTTTGTTTAACCCAATACCGGGGCATATTCATTGGAATCAGTAATAGCTGATTGATTTGAATCTTGTCGTGAATTTAAAGAAACCATTTTTTAATCTGAAAGGCCATTTCTTCGTCCCGTTCAATCGTTCATTTTAGCGGAGCGAACGACTAAGCGCTCTGCAGTACGTCTTTCGAACCAGTCGAATGTAGCAACGCAGTCGAATTGAATTCGCAGACGAGTGGACATTGCTGATAGATCTCAAGGGGTTAAACCTCGGGGTCGTCGTTCGTTCTATACACGAAACCTGCATCCACGTGGATACGTGGCATGCCGATGCGCGTGTGCTTATGTTTATACGTATAATCTTGTATATATGTATAGACTAAAGCACATAGAGGTTACGCGAGAATTCGCAGATACCAGTATCCCGTAGTAGGTAGGTACTATGGCAGAACTGAAGGGTCCTCACCGCTGCAACATTACGCTGATTGCCTGAATTATCCGCAACCAGCTCGCCTGCTTGGTATGTAGGTACATACCTATACCGTCTGGTGTGCTATCCTCGAACTCCTCGCTACTATCCCTTCATGCATCCTACTCGCCCCCCCCCCCCTCTCTCGTCTCTCATGTCTACGATTCTATGCAATTCACTTCATCTACGTCTCTGTATAATTCTCTCTCTCTCTCTATATATCTCTGTCTCTGTCTCTATCTCTCCTTTTCTACAAACCACATCGTCCTATATAATATCATACTCGTACGTGTGTTTATAGTTGGTACATAGTTGGCTACTCAAGCACACCCACAAACTGGAACGCACGCGCATGCTTGAACCTGACAAACCATATGCATAGCTTCATCTAAGCGCATTCTGCACCCATGATTGTATTACGCGTTTCGCAAGGTTTACGAGGAGAAAATTGCAAACAGAGACGTTCAGAAGCGTAGATTTCGTGGACGATATTATCGTATAAGTTCCGTTTTAGTAGCTGCAATCATAGAAATTCCGGTATTTCGCCGCTCAGCGTTAACAAGCACGTGCGAAGCAGATGATATCGATTGAAAATTCACTCGAATTCTCTTTAAAATAACGTCAATGCCAGTTTATACTAATGTTTTGACGATTTTTTTGGAATTGACCTTTAATTTATATAAATTCGAGGCTAATAAAATTATTAAATTTTTCAATACTATGCCATAATTATTCTAAGTAGACAATTTATAACGAGAATGATTTCTTATTAACTAGAAATTTCGATTGATTGAAATGATTGAATACACAATTTTCCTCTACGAATCAGAAACTTTTTCGCACTAGCGTTAAGGGCATCCAATCAACGCACGTTTTTTTTCTGCTGTAAATGCAAAACAATCGAGCAAACAAACTAGAAAGAAAGTTCGCGTCCTGTCGAAAATGTAATTTTAAACCAGAATTTACAGTTTTCAACGTGACCTTTCCACGCGAGAATCGCGGGACGCACGAACAATCTGGACAAAACGCGAATCTCGGATAAAACACGTAGCTTGTAATCGATTTACATATGGATGAAGTCGACCACACATACGCACCTATGTCCACCTTCTTCAAATTCAAACCGCTGTCCGACATTATGAATTCACGATCATTAAGGGCAGAAGGGACGTGGTTGGCAGTGGCGCGGCGGTCCACGATCGTGGTGAGCGCGTAACAAACGGTACGCATGTCCGAATACTCAAGCAAGCGCAGTTGGATGCGGGTAAAGTACATTAATCAACCGGTATGATACGCGTCCTTAACCCTTCTCCTCACCCCTCCCTTTCTCCAACACAGAAGCTCTAACCCACGAGATTCATGTTCGAATCCCAGCGCGATTTCAGCAATGGCAGCATCACGAGGCAGAAATGAATTCATGACCGGAGCCTTTTCACCGCAAGGGGATGTTTCCGTAAAGCCATCCCCTTCTTCCTGGTCTCTTTCGTGATAAGCTGAACTTATGAGCCGTGCAATTTTATTAGTTTGGCTTCATGTGCATACGAACGAGAGACTGAACCTACGGGACAATATTGCCGATGTCATCCAGATGTATAAATGTACGCATTAGTGCTAAAATTGCTCGATCACGATGATGTTTATTTATTGGAAATATATAATTTAAGCATCAAATATGTATTGTACTCATACATTTTTGAAGGCATAATTATAATTATATTTCAAACAAATTTTAGATTTCAAATTATTACATATTTTAAAATTGCTTGATTTGAAATAATTAAACGTTGCGTACGCGAGTTTCAGCCCACTTTCATCTCAAACTTCCAATTAAAACACAACCTACATCTCGGCACCGTGGCTGCAGATAAAGGCCATTTTCAATACACTAAGGACTTACAAATATGGTGACGATTATGCGAATTTGCTTCACTTCATTACTTCGATAAGCCACATGGTTAGCAGCGACGTCCATCGACTTTTTGTTGAAGTGATGTGTTCATCGAAAAATACCTCCGTCCTTGATTCTAGACCAACCAATTGATATTGTCCTGAGCAATTAATTTGTACTTCTCTTTCCACTAGAAATGGAATGACTACAATTTATAGCAAACCAATACAAAAAATCAATCAGAATTAAAATGAATCTAAATTTTTATTACGTGAATCAGTCTTTTAGTTTTAGGGCATAATCCCCCAATTTGGCGATATTCCCTCAAATTTAACGTATAACTTTATGGCCAGGCAGGTCTCTTCTTCGGTGAAAATGAGAACGATCTCGATACGGGACGGAGTCTGTGTACTAATATAACGTTCGAAATGCGAATGGTATCGTTTACGCGACAGATACAGTCGGCATCAGATGCGGGAACGTTTCGATTCCGGTGACACAGTGGCACGAAGCATGTCGGTAGAGGCCATCCAATGGCTCTGTTTGATAAATAGAACGCTATGGGAATAGAGTTGCGGGTACTACAATAGGGTGCTGGAAGACCGGGGCAGCTTTAATTTCCCCCGCAGTTCCTGGCAATTACCACGCGGCGCGCACCGATAGCCGTCTCTATCTCCAACCACAATAGTCCCAGCTTCGATACAAAGTACCTCTTACTCCTATCCCATTCTGAAGGCCGTTTGCTTCGATTTCTGCCAAACCAATGAATCTTGGTCCCAAGAAAAGCAGAGTCTTCTTGTTCATCGACGAACATTAATTTAATTTTTAGGTTGAATGGGTTCAAAACGATTTGTAGGTATGAAAACTATTCAGCTGGATCCTCATCTAGTAAAAATACTTTTAAGAGCTCTGATCAGAGCCTTATACGTGAGCCTTAAATTTTTACTAGGGCAAATCCCCGGACGGATGTGGTAAGATGTGAACCAACGCTGTGCATTATTGCCGCATCCAAAACTATGTATTGGAATTACATGTGCTCTTCACGATTTAAGAATTACAACAGTATGGAATATGGGAAAATTTTGAATGCCTGTAAATTTGTTTGGATAAGCTAGAAATCCTTTTTAACGAATAAATGAAGGTAAACAACAGTATCCGATTTGAATATGTCTGCTCCAATTCATTGAACCGAATCTCGACAGCATTTTTCATTATCGCGGTAGTCAATTATTTTTAATTGCGGCATCTATCGATGATCATCCAATTGAAGCTATGGGATTGCTTAAAAACGGCGGAACATGGAACAAAACGTAAATTCACCGCTGATTAAACCATCCAGGAAAAAAGTGTTGAAGTTGTAACCACTCGGTTTTGATATCCATTAATCGAAGTAACTATAAAGCTGAACGTCTTTAAAATATGACTTTTTTACCTTGGTCCACAATGTAAAATCTCAAACAACGCGGAATACTTAACGTCAGTACATCGAGAAATTTCTTTCTCAATAAGAAGGAAAAAATAATAGTCGTATTTCTCTCCCAGGCACCTTGGTTTTCATCCATTTCATCATGCATCCATATTCAATTTGATTCGAATATCTTCGCCAATGGAAGCGTCCTTCTTGTCTCTTCAAAGTTTTGGAACAGGGAATGAAGAAATGGGGAAAGGGCAAGAGAAGAAATAGGAAGAATGGCTGAAGAAGATGTCTTCAGAGAGAAAGAGAGAAGGGGAAAGAGAGATATGGAGAGAGGGAGATAGAGGGTAAGAAGAGAAATATAAAATGCACGGATACCGGCCAATTATTCCGTCCAACGAAAAACGAAACTGCCCGTCCCAACTGACTCGCTTGCTCGTATTCGGAAGTAGAAACGGTGCAGGCGGTGGGACGAGGTCTTTTCCTCACTTACTCGCTTTGCTTGTCAACGGTGCGATTCAAGCAAAGTCTAATTAAAGCGCAGCGGCAAGTTAAATTAAAACATGATAATGTTGCTGGATTCCCTGGTCTTCTTTGTCTATTTGACTCTTCCTCGCTTCCCTCTTTCCTTCTTCCTCCTCTATAACTCGCTTTCGCCTTTCTTATGCGTTTTCATCTTCGCCTACTACAGCCCCTACAGCCTGAACTGTTTCGCCTTTCGACATCGTAGGTCCCGATCAAACCCCGCTCTACTTGCAAACTCGGCAGGACTTTCCTACGAGTTTCCACGAACACTTGCGACTACCAATCCAGTAGTGTCTATAATCCTTTCAGGGTGGAAAGCGTCGTGGAACTAGTTGCCGAAGTGTCTGAGAGATTTCATTGAATCGACATGCGCTAATCTATTACGGGATTTACGGTACTCCAAACGTAAAACGAAAAAAGAAATTACTTGAATGTGTAATTTCTGGGTCAACACCTTTTGAGCTCCCTAAACGGACAGAAGATGACTTTAACAGAAATGTAATGAAATTGGAATATTCTTTACTAAAATATATATATATATTACTAAAATTTATTAATTATTATTATAATTTAATGACATTGTTCAAAATTTTTGAATAAGCAGAGTTACATTTCTATCTTCCAAGTAGTTCATATAAATAAATGACATAATGCAGGAGTTATATCAAATATATACATATATGACAAATGCTCATTAGATTGATAATTCGGTTTTAAATGCGGTAAAACCCGAGAAGCAAGATTGTGCACGTACAAGCAGTACTTTATATTTTTAATGTTTATTGGATAATATCGTCTAGATATTGTCCAATGTAAGAACACGATTAACATGAAATTGATGCATCCACTGACAGCTCAGAAGTGGCCAGCTTATATAAATGTTGGGCTCTATTCCCAAGGATCACTGCGTATTCGATATCGTCGATGAGAACAATTTTTTTTTTAAAGGGTCGATATTCTTTGACAAAAGACCAATTTACAATTCACGGCAAACTCTTTAATTACAATTGCCAATATTTGAGACATTTCGCCATTTGAGAGCCGCTACCGGAGTTCGAGAGCACTTACTCGGGCCATAACTCGCGTTCCCCGGGTTTCTGCCCTCTCGTCAACATAAATACAAGAGACGTTGAACACTCCGAGGCGAATAAAGGAGCGTAGGAAGGAATAAGGAGGTGGAGACAGAGGAAGAAAGCGACGAAACAGCGCGGGCGGACGAGCGCGGATTCTGAGACTTTAAAACAAATATATCGCGCGTAAATCCAGCTTGGATGTATAAAGCCGAGCGGCACGGGGTTGGGGCACAAGAGAAGAGAAGAGAAGAGCGCCGGGAAAGGAAAAGGGAGCAAATCGCTGCCGCTTTGCTTTACATATTTCCTGCCAAAGTGCTCCTGTCACCGTCGCGCGCCCTGGGGAGACGGGGGATCATCTTCCTTAAAGTCTCATTATTCTTTCTTCTCAACGAAAAATCACCTTATAGCTCTTTTTCCCGTACATTCCGGTGCAAATGAACCGTTGCGACGAGGTTCCAGAATGAAATGGCAGCACGAAATAACTGCAAACCGCACTTTGACTCGAACCCTTTTCTTACTATGAAAACAACTATATATATAAATTCTTAAGAAAACAGAAGTAAGTTTATTTTCAACTTCATGTCTATTTAATTGAAGGTTTGATGGTCGAGTGACCTCTTGATTACCATTACCTGAATTTAAGTACAACTATATAGGAGCGTCGCCCCTGCGGCCTCCGGCCGCCAACCCCTATACGTATATATACGTACGTACGTACAAGATCACGGACAGTTTTATTTGACATTTTTAGATCCATTACGATATAAAAAACATGGATATCTGGTGCGAAAACATATATGGTATTTTTTTTCGAGTAACCAAATTCAACACTTTGATCCCAACCAATGGTATGGATCGAAGTAATAAAAAGAAAAATTGAATTGTATATTACAAAATACAGACCCAGGGAACATTTGAGGTTGTTGAAATTCTGTCGAAAATTGAAATGTACAAATGATTCGTGTAACTTTATGAAACTATTGAGAATTCAATCTGGCGTAGTAAATTCGAAAAATTATAAGCAAAAGTAAATACAAAATTGGATAATATATATATATATATAATAACAAAAAAAAAATAATAAAAATATATGTATATATATATATGTCGCGTCGAAGTCCTCGTGAGAGGACACCACAACACAACTGAACACAACTAATAATCTCTCACAGCCGACCATGGCCAGCGCTTGACAAACTTAAACTGCCATTACATGTTCCATCCTTCGATCTTTCCCGAAAAACCAAAACACCGTTCGACGAACTCCTGGATCCTGGCGGGAGCCTTCGTTTACAATAACAATCATAACGAAACTCGTTGAAACTAATGTAGTTCTTGGAACGCTATATGCTATAAGGAAAACAAATGAACTCCAACAATGCGACATATATACATATATACTTCGCCTGACGCAAGGCGGGCGAAGTATTGAATTTACCAACAAAAATTTTTCCGATTCTTCGATTTTGGGAATTTTTTGGTGGAAATCTATTCG
>JAPYZR010007362.1:0-17953 GCA_030522945.1 Trichopria nigra
TCGATGCCATCTTGAAATATACTCATAATACCAGGATGATTGCTTGTTTCTTTCCTTAAAAAAAAAAATCACGAAAATCACCTCAGTTTTTGCCGTTTACATGAGTCTCTCCCCTTGACACCTTATTAATGTTAAAAGTAATTTTGAACCACTTTAGTGATAAGAGTGTACGTTTCTCGATATTATGAATAATTTCAAAACTTTTAATTAAAGGTTCTTCGAGAGGATCCAGTGGTCATGGTTTATTAAAATACTCTGATATATTTTATCATCAGTTTTTGTCATAAACGTATATACTAATAATTTAGTTGTATAATCCATTCAATACTTTGATTTTATTAATTATATAATATGTATATATATATATATATATATATAAAATTTGTTTGTTTGTTTGTTTAGATACACGTATGGTCATGGATGTGGATTAAGATAATCGACGATAATCGACCGTTATCTCAGTTTAATCGTAAATAGATACTGAAATGGCGGAACCCAACATCTGGGCAGAGTTGGCGAATCTGGCCCTAATTCACGCATCATTTACTCACAATTTGTCGCGACTAGCTGAATGTGGGTGTCAACAATCGTCAGATATAGCTTTGGACGTATACAATTACGATTTCATGGTAACCTGAAACGGCTTCTTGACTCGTATCAAGTTATATGCACTTTTTTTACTAGCATATAATAAAAGCTTAATTGTAACGATACATATAATACAAACTTAGAAATTAAAAAAAAAAATGTAATCAGTAATATGACGTTTGTAAAACCCTATACGAATGCGCATCGTGTAGAAACTGCAAAAAAGAAAATGAGTCAATGCACTTATCGCTAATCATGAAGTGATGTTCATCTTCCAGTAAGGCTCCTATGTCCTCCTTGATATTGTATATACGCTCTCGATAGTATTCCGAAGATTTCCGAAGGTAGTTTCCGCAGAATACTTCCGCCCCTATCTCGGGACGTAGTCCTCTTGCATTTCAGATTCCGCGAGCATCGTGAGCGGTGGATGAAATACGGAGGAGGAACTCGGTAGAATTCCCCCGTCCTTCTGGCGAGGTAAACTGTCGGACTTGTCGGAGGCAGCAGCCAGCTTAAAATGTGAGGGTGGGTGGCAGATGCGAGGGACCGAAAAAGAGGGTTACTCCCTGTGCGAGTTGCCAACCACGATACTCACTTTGCTTTGCCAATCTATATACATACATACATATACAAACATGTATATACGTATGTATGTTGGCATCCCAGTGGCGCCGGCGGCGGCTGCGCATCGTATTCTCAGACTGAGGGATTTTCGAGGTTCCCCAACCCAGTACCACTCAAAGCTCGACGGCTCTGCGGGGAATCCCCTGCCGCCGACGACGCTGCCACCTCCGCTGCTGCTTGTCCGAGTCCGCAAAAATCCTTCGATCCTCGGGAACATTGCTACTTTATCCTGCTCACCCCTTGTTGTCTTACCCGTTTGACATCTCTTTTCCGCTCTTCGAGATAATTCTCTTCCCTTATCTCCTTGTACGACTTTGCGAGAGCGGCGCAATTCTCTGCGTTTGCTTCGTTCGTCGTCCAGCTCCCCAGGCGCAAATTTTCCGACGAGCCTATATATACGAAGGAAACGAGCGTTGCCATCTAGGTTCTACTTACAGCACCCACCCTTATCGCCTTATACCGTGCTACGGAACTATCGTCGGGAAACTGCGAGACATGAAAAGGCATCAGGCTCGTATTTGCGGCGAATTCAACACGAAATTTAGTAATAAGAAAAACAAATATATATATGGCGAGTTTTATGATAAAACGGGGCTACTATTAAAATAGGAGACGAACAAACTTTCAAGTCTTCATTTTTCAATGGTTTTCGCATATATTCGGTGGACGTTCAAGGATCAATTCGTCTGTTCGGAATCGAGTTCCAGAATCCAGGTCATATTCCTTTGTATGTTTTAAGATAAAAAGCAGGCGTAAAATAAATCCTTCGCTTTGTGAAAAATGCTTGACTTTTTACGATCCCCGAGGTAAGTACGAGAAAGTAAAAATATACGGAGAGCAGGAATTATATTTTGCCAGATGGTTACAGCTACAGTTTTGATAAACGACCAACGAAATGTTGAACAGGTAAAGTTTTGATTACTTGGCTATTTGTCGATTCCATATTTTTTCGTGTTTTAGAAAGTTTACAAAAGAACACTTATCTATACTAGAATATATTGTCATGTATAATTCAGAAATAAAGTAACGTTAATTAATTTTCATTTATTTCTATCATTCCTATTGTTTTTGATATAGTCATTTCTTTTTAGCGATACATTGAATAAATATATTATTTTTTTCTGTATAAATATTTTCCGGTTTCAGAAACGTTACTAGAACGTTTCACTGCATCCTTATAATGTTGGAATATTTGGCTCATAAACGTTTCTGTAATGTTGTAGGAATTGGAACGTCGCATTTGTAAAGTTTATGTGCGGTTACAAGAACTGTTCTGAAACCTCTCAGGGACTGTTCAAGTTATTGTAGCAACATTCCATTTATCACTTATTTCTAAAGTTCAGAATTTCATAATGAACAATTTGAATGCTATATATATATATATATATAAATTCTGCAAACGGTGAACGTTTTTCTCCATAGTGATCTGAAACAGTTCGAGGATCATGGAGTGCTTAACGTTTCTAAGAGGATTGAGTTGTAACCTTTTTGTAAAGACTCAAACTTTCTGGGTCGAATTGTAACGTTGATGGTGCCATTTTTATGAACCGTTACAAAGACATCTTATCACAAACGTTCCCAAGACTAATTTATTCGTGTGGAACGTGTCAGAAACAATAATGAACTGTTACTTTGTAATGTTGCATTTTATTGCCTAATGATGGATATAACGAAATGTTTCAAGAAGGTTATACATGTTTAGCTGGAGTATTTTAATGAGACTAGGGTTGTAAAATCCAAATAACTCAACCCCCTTCTACATATAAAAGTATATAAAACCACAATAACCCCAAAATCCCCCAAAAAGGATTTTCTGTTACCAGTATTATTGAATAATGATAACGCATAATTTGTCAATTATTTCAGAGCTATGACACGGAGACCTAACGTATTCGCAGTTCATAAACTTTCGAATCTTGGGACAAACGCCACTATTGATTTCGTATCAGGGGTAGGTATTTCATTATCGTTTCGCAGCTATTTGAAACTCAGACAGCTATACGCAGGCGAATGCAGCTGTATAGAGTCTATATCAGTGTACGTTTAAAATATAAAATATTAACGTGTAGAAAAATATATGTATAATTATATGTTACTATTTCTCTTCGGATCATACATTTCTACATTTTCTAATTTAGAAAAATTGTTTGAAAATGATATCAATTTCTTACAATATTCGGTCTTCTTTACTTTTATAAAAACGTGTATAACTCCAAATATTAACGCCACATATCAATTTACGTGTCTTTAATTGGATTCAAGTCGCAAAATTTCGCGGTAATTATGAAGGACGATGAGGGCCATTATCCCTGACTTGTATTGAATTAAACTTTCAGCGGTTATCGAAGTTATTGATGTCATTCGCGTTTAATGGTGTCAGTTTTGAATATTCAATTATATTGTGTTTCAGATGTAATCGGGTCGTTATTCGTTACTGGTTTATGATCACAATGCATCGAATTGTAGTATTAGATATAATATTCTTGGTGATTAAAGTTGTTGAAGATTATCGCTTTTTCAGTTGATCTGTTTGTTCTGCTACACACCGTATAGAAAAATTCTCTGCACTTGATGAAACATTTTCTGCACTTGTGTGTACGCTGCACGTATATATAAAACTAAAGTCCTGTATATAAGTTTTCCGGCTGTCAACCACAGCAAAGAACTCTTTGTTTCCTCCGATCTGTATACAAACCTCTGTAAAATCTACACTATATTTCGTCCTTTTGAAATATAAAAATAAAAATAATCACACGAAAATACCTTCCGCTTTTGATCGGTGAAGTGGAAAATTCTGCATTTTCGATATTTCTGGTAATATCGAGCATTTACATTATTTATTCTATAAATACACACACACACACACACACACACACATATATATATATATATATCAATTATTTGAAAATCAAAATTTAAACTTGAGTGGCACAATTTCCTAGTAGTCTATTCAACATCTATATACGAGAGATCGTTCAATCTTTTATCTATTTATAAAACATACTATAAAAAGATGCAGTATTCAAACACTGCGGGCGCTTTTCTCGATTTTGCGCCCTAGGTTGAAAGTTACCCATACAAATAATTGAGCTTCGCGCCCGACGTATTAAAAAATATCGCATACCAATAAGATCTCCAACAAGCTCGTATTTCATACATATATATAAGGTATAAATATTTAAAAGCGCTTCTATGTACAAATGAACGAACATTCATGTGCATGAAGTTCGGATAGTTCAAGTTGAACGAAAATTTTTGAATAACAAAGATTTTCGTTCGTTGTTTTAAAAATCTCGTAATAATAATTTCATGTCAATCACACATTCGCTATATGCACTACGTTGTATGATGGAAAATTCGAAATTCATCGTAATTAAAAAGAAATCATTTGTTTTTTCAAATTTTCGTTCAATTTGAACGATCCGAACTTCAAGAGCATGAACATTCAGAACACTATGGTGTTCGATGTACGCTGTAACATGATATAAATAGTAAAAATGTCGCAAAGAAAGAATGTTCTTAAGATCAAATGTTAAAGACTATAAAATAAATAACTCGAATAAGTGGCCTAATTTAATACTTCAATCCTATGCAATGATGCGTATAACCTGTAAACATTAAACGTAATTAACTATTTATCAATTCATTGAAATACAGTCAAGTTTGAAATGTAATGTGATACCACCCCATTTCAACAATACGCCACATGTAATTTTATTTTAGAATGAAGTCGTGTTAACAAATTCAATTCTCTCCCTTAGCATTAGTGAAATTTAAGGTAACCTCGTTTAGATGAAGTTTCGTATAAGGTGAAGAAGTGGCCTTAAAAAGAAACGATATTTTTCACACTGAATTGTATGCTGTAATTTGACCTCTTAGCTGAAGAAAATCACTTCTTGCGCTTACGGATAGACAAAAGACCGTGAAATCTCATCCTAAAATCAGCGTGGAAAGTACGAGATCCTAAATTTAGCGCGAAATTTGATCTTTTGACAACATGTATCCGTCCTTATTTCATAAGTTTAATTATAATTGTCAATATAGTGCAATTTATTGCACATTATTGGACATTTTTTATAATGTGTAAATCGGAATTTTTCTGAATATAACAGATGGCGCTCTATGATTAAAAAAAGTTTGTATCACTCAGCACATGTCTCATACATTGTTACAAACTACCAGTGCCGATTATTAGATCCTTTTCATTTTCACGATCATTCTCGATCATATATACGCGGATATATATATATATAACGCAAGATAGTCAGGTAATATGTGCACGAGTTATATATTAGACAGTGCAATATATAGAAATCACTGTTTATAAATTATTGTTTAGACGACTTCAGTTGAATTGTAAGGGTTGCTTTCTGTTCTAATGATATATCTATTAAAATGTCTAAACTTTGAATTTATTAAAAAAGTTGGAGTAATATTTTGATTGGCCTTGAATTTCATTCGAACTAACGTTGCACTAATAAACTATATATACATAAAAATAATAATAATAATAAAAAAAAAACTATATATGCTTTTGTCAGATATGCGAGATAACATTAAGTGATTTGAATTTAAATAGTCTTTAAATCAGCTGGATGGCGACAGTGATGTCGCCTCGTATAAAAGAACAAAAATTGTGCGACGCAGCGAAACACGTTTCTACTCTTTTCCCGGGGTATAAGCTGGATCGCATGAATAGGGTGCTTCGGGGGGCCCTTGAGCGGTTC
This sequence comes from Trichopria nigra, assembly GCA_030522945.1. Classification (NCBI taxonomy): domain Eukaryota; kingdom Metazoa; phylum Arthropoda; class Insecta; order Hymenoptera; family Diapriidae; genus Trichopria; species Trichopria nigra. The sequence continues at coordinate 5,940 of JAPYZR010007362.1, forward strand.
AACCGTGTATATGTCCAGGGCCAAAGAGAAAAATACAAGCGAGGGTGCGGCGGGAAAAAACGAACTTTATTCCCAGAGAGGGTCGAAAGCCGCGCACATACACCCTCCGCGGCGATAGCACCGTGTATGTGCGAGGGGCCAAAAGAAGTAGGAGCCATCTTGAAGGGAGCTGAGGCAAACGAAACGACCCTGTCCAAGGGTAGATTGAGGGACTGGTCAAAAGGGCCCCAACAGCTCGTCGGGCGCGGCGGGCGACCGATGTTCCCTAACGTGTCGCACCCTTCATCGACGCGATTTCTATTTCGTTACTGTTTTGCACATGGTCGATCGTCCTTTGCCCGATTTAGCTTATTCGCTTTCCTTATCAGTTCTCTCCGAATTTTTAATCTGAGTAAGTGACCTGTCGGTGTCGATCACGCACGATACGTACGAGGGAGTCATTTCGCGATGGGAAAGTCCAACGACTATACCATGAAGAGAATATCGCTATAGTTTCAATGTAGCACCATTCTGTATATGTATATGTGACATAAGTGAAAGATTGTTCAATTCGTTGTTTTGAAAATCTATCGTTAAATTTACCTATAATTTAGCGAATGTAAAGACATTTTCTATCCTTATATCTCGTCAAATTTTAAAGATAACCTCACTTAAAAGTAAAAAAAAGGCTTATGAATATTTTTATGTTGTTAATATTTGGCAGGATCGTTATAATTATGTAAAAGGTAACGGCAAAGTTACTAATGAACGTTAATCAAGTACACCGTTCAGGGTTTTTAAAGTCCTTTAAGCATAATATATAAGAACACATTCCACCGTACTCAAAAAATTGCTTCTTTGCCAAAGCCTGCATTTTAAAAAAATGTCAAGATTAAATTTTCAATGCTTTTTGTAACTGTACCCATTATCCTCATCAGCATCGTCATATAATCAGTCTCATTTAGAAGGATTAAAAAAATCGTACCATTTGTCCAATAAAAATATGTATAAAAAATCATTAAAAAAAAAAAACAATATTTTTGAAATTCAAGGTTATATAGTTACTTAAACCTTATTATTTAAAGTGTAATTTGGACACATTCATTCTTCGTACATTCCGATTTCTACTAAGGTTACTTCTTAATCTTGATATTCTCGAACAATTTCATCATCGACTTATAAGTGCAACACTTATTACATTTCTATACAAAGTATTGATCAGGGTATATGATACACACACATATTTAATTTAAAGTATAGGAACTGACTATTTAAATTATTCATTTATAATTAAGTAATTACATAAATTGATATAACTTATTTTAAAGTGAATAAAATAATATTTATTTGAAAGACGTATTTATATATTCCATAAAATATTCATATGCATTTTATCATGCATAAATATTCGTTGAATCAAAGATAAATTATTATACAATTATCAAGTAGTAAAAACCTGCTCTTATCGTATTGTGAAATAAGTGCAATTCGAATTAAATCGTGAAATGTCTGTCCATATTGTGCAAGGTGATCAATATTCCTTCACCGTGGACAAATGTGATTATTTCTGAAATGCGCGAAATCTCTTATTCTATAGAGTAATACCTATACATTTTTATGTGAAACCCGAGAAAAGTGAAAATTTGCTTGTCTTAAGAACTGTCTGTGTTCCATTATCGGTATTGTCAATATAGCTCTTTAAGATGTGCCTGATAATAACCTTCATGTCAATTACATATTTGCTATACGCACAACGTTGTATGATCGAAAATTCGAAATTTCGTTCAACTTGAGCGATCCGAACTTCAGGAACATTCTTTAAGGGGTGCCATGGATTGTTATTCTTAAGACAATTGTTATTCAGTTTTTGCGTCATAATATTCGAAAAAAGTGTAAAAATTCAATAATTAGTTAATTGGTTAATTTTCATTTTTCTAAAAGCGTCAATAAATAAAATTTCCAAAAATTTTTCTTACTACCCTAATGGATTTTCTGGATTTTGTTAAGAGTTGTATGTTTTTCGACTTTCATATATATGAAGTAATGAATCGAATGTTTAATCATCTCAATATGTGTTTATAAAGTTTATCCGACTTTCAAAATTAACTAGTATATCAATGATGAACCCGCTGATAATATCGTTACGACTTTGACGGATATAAATTGTTATTGATATCTGCTACTGCTCTTAATTTATTTCCTCGTCTTATCTAAAAATAAGTTATTATGATCTCGGTAATCTAAAATTAAATTAAGAAAATAAATTTAATTTATTTTCGGAATGTAAACAATACTGTTAAACAACAATTCTTTAACGATAGTATACAAATTTACACGTTAAACTTTGCAATTCGAATGAAAGGTACACTTTTTGTATAGTGCCTTTTCCACTACAAAAACTTAATAAAATAAAACTAGATAATTAATACATATTTATATACATATATAATTTTCTATAAAATGTAACAATTTCAAGGTTTTAAAAGCAGGGAAGATTATAGTTGCGAGCAAGTTATAAATGCCGTTTACACTTTTTTTATTTGATATTTAAGGTCACATTTTAAACAATAAAGTACGTTTTGTGCGTCAAATGCCAATAAATGTCTTTAGATGTAATATAACCAAAATAAGGTAACCTTTATACTCTCTCAGTATATATATTAGTAGAACAATTAAACGGCCCTTATAATTCTAATAGTATAACACATACGATACATAATTCATTATTTCTAGGCACAATGTAGGTCAAGTTCCAAAAAGTGGGTCAGGTCAAGACGAAAATTGGACGAACGGTCTATTCCAGAATGCATAAAAAAATCTTGAACAAAAAAAAAAAAAAAAAAAAGTAAATCTATATCATACTCATTGCTTTATTTTTGTCCGCAACGACAACGATGAAGTTATGATTGAAACACAACGGTTACAAATATAAAAAATAATCGACAATATAAGTACTATTTGTACATACTTTCGTACATGTATGTACATACACTATAAGATATAACGATATTATGAATTATGAATGTTAATGAATGATAATTCAAATTTTTTAAAGTGTGGTGAATTTAGTTTTTCTTTACGAACTTAAAACCATACTTTAAAAACGATTAAGGATGCAAGGTTATAGTCGAGTGTTTTGTTTTTATTGCAGGGGCCCTTGCGACACATATAGTAGAAAGTAATTTTGCTTACAAACAAAGCATAACGGTAAAAAATATATTTTTCTTTGTGCAGTTATTGGCCAAATCATGTTTTAAATGTTCACTGCACGATCATTTTATGAGGTTATGATATGACCTCATTGAATCTCAATCAATGAAATTATACTTATATATATAACGTTGCGAAGCAAGTTAGGGGGGCTTGCTAACCTATAACTGTCACAATACTGCCTAAAACGCACTTTTCCGTGATCTTTTATATATATATATATATGTATATATATATATTCCGCATCGCGGAACATGGTGGACCTTGAAAATGCTTATTGACTTGTAAAAATATTGTGAAAACTGCCATTTGATGTATTTATTCATACATATTCGTATTCATATATAAAATATAAATACATTATAAATATAATATTAAAATGGATATATTAAATAATAACTTAAAAATGTACAATTTTTTTTAAACTTATCGGAAAAAGTAAGAAACTTATATAAACACTTTGACAATATTCGAGGAAAAAAATGAAAGGAACTGAAGTAGAACACGTAAAACTGAATATAAGTAGAGTTTTCTGCTACTCTTCAAATTTTAATAGATATATTATTGAGATTCATGATCATGTTTGTTACCGTGATGACCTATGTGATAAGTTCAGATAACATTCCAAAAATAAATTTTAAAATAATAAAGACTTTAAATAAAAATCCAGCCTGTCATGTATTTTTTCCATGAATTTACAATGTAAATTCTTGATTTTTTAATAAGAGGCGGGTAAATAAGATAACTTTCTCACGAAATGTACGTCAATTTCACTGACAAAATACTCGAGATAATAATGAGATATTGTATAGGAAAAAAAAAAGAATTTTAAATTGAAAATGGATTTACGCATTCAGTTTTATCCCCGATCCAATTAAAAAAAGTTCCAATTCGATCTGAAGTTCGATCCAGTGACCTAACATTTTTTATAAGAATTGCACTCTCTATAATATATTATACTGTGTCTAATAAAAATAAATCAAGAGAAATGAAATATAAATATAAAAATTTATATTGAACTAAATTAACGAATCAATAAATATAATTATGAATCTTTTTTTTAAATTATTATGAAGACCATGAAAAACGCATCATTTGCAATTGTTATACATATTTTAATATTTTAATATGTTATCAAATTTATCATTTTTTATATTAATGTGCTTTTAAGATTCATAGGTAGGTGTCATATCTATATGTTTTTATCAAAAATGAACTCATTTTTATTTATTTGACTGAATAAAGTCAAATAATGAAAATTTTTTTGGAAAACTGTAGTTCAGATGGCCCCTAAGAAAGCCTAGCAGCATGTTGTTGAGAGGTCTTTTCCATTTACGTTGCTACTGTTTCAAGTTCGCTATTGCAAAAACCATCCGTTATTTATGTATTCTTACAAATTTTATTCGGAACAATTTATATTGCATCATATTACAATATCCGGTCAATTGTCTTTATAGAGGAGACATTTTTCAGTTGTTTTTTACGATAACTAACGATTTTTATACAAGTAGCAAAAAAATGTACAAAAACGCAAACTCACCCTAAAGAATGGCGAAAATGAAAAATAAAGTTGCAATAAAAATAAAAAATATATAAATATATATATTAATATAATAACTTTTAATTTGTCGCTGATTTTTATATCTATTAACTTATCTATTGACAGTGTCATTAATATAAAATTTCATATTTAATGAACACACACACACACACACATACGTATATAAACCGTACAATTTCAACGTGACAGATGACTCATCTAACATTCAGCCATCTCCATCTGTTTACAGACATACGAGACATACGAGACAAACGAGACATACATTTTTTCATAATAATGGTATCGTACCACAGGAGAGCCGAGTGACATTGTCAATCACAGTGCTGATTAAGTGCCACATATCCAGCAAATAAGTATCATAATTAAGATAAGACTATTTATACTCTTTCCTCGATTTCTCGTGCTGCAAAGTTGCCGCCGCGCCACCACGATACTTTCTCTAGGCTTCAATGTGAAATCGCCATAACCTCCCAATTATCATCGCACAGTCTACCTTATACACAATAAAATAAGTCGCCTACTTATTATAGCTCCGGGCCGTTTGGCGCTAGAACCAGGAGTTTCGACGATCGTTAAACATATATACAGTGAAAGTTTCATTTGAGCTCGAGTTTAAAAGGACGCCGTGAATGCACAGCGCGCTTATTCTCACGATTAAAGAATTTACTTCGAGCAGTGCGAACTGTGGAAAATTCGCACGTGCGTTTTCCCCCTCCCCCATTTCCCGCCCCCCCCCCCCCCCCCCCCCCCCCCCCGCCCCGCCCCCCGCCCCCGCCCCCCCCCCCCCCCCCTTCGCCGGAGTTCTGGTGTGACACCTTCTTACCATGCACGCGTACATATTCCACGTATTCGTTTGTATTTGTCACAAATTTCATCGGATCGACGAAAAAATGAGAAATTTATAGAGCTTCTAATATCGATAACGTACAGATTGAAATAAATATTGCTGACAAGCTTAAATTAAAATTATTTTGTAAAGATTTCTTATTTGTGAACAGTTTTCTCAAAGTTTTCGATCTTTTTCAAATAAGAGACCAGAACCTCCTCAAAAATTAAAGCAAGGTTTACTATGGGTGAGGAATATTGAGAGAGATTACAAGTGAGCATTCTCATGATAAGCGTTCGGAATCCTAAAAGGGAAAAAAGGATCGAATTGTTCTTAAGTTAATACAAATTTAGATCATTTTCTCTTGGTCATCCTATATTGACGGTACCATGTCTTTAAAAAGTGATCTTCGCACGCTATTGAAACCTTATTATCTGATAAACATATTCCTCAGTGTATCATATACATTAATGAAAAGAGTACCATTATTTTGCTATTATGTGTTTAGTCAAGAAAATTGCGAAATTAGTGGGGTAAGCATCGATATTTTTAAAATTTCTGCGATAAGTATTAGAGTGTTCTAGTAATCATTTTCTTCATTTCAGAGGGAATCAGAAATCTTGTTTTTCTTAATAATAGTCATAATGATAAGAACACGGAAGGCAGGAAGTGTAACAATGATAAATTATCTTACTGCCAGTTTTGTTTATACGAAAGTAGCGAATTTAATACTTTGGTTCAATGCTGACATCCACTTGGGCATTTTATACGCTGTAATCTTTATTTGTAAGTAATTATATTCGAATTTTTATAAAAACATATTAGACTTTTATATTTATTATTGTCTAATTTTTTATTTAGTATGTGGTTTGGTTTGTCCTGAACCAACGTATCAAGGCCCAGAAAATATAACTTATTTAAGAGGTATAGGAAGCCTGGAAGAAGAGCTTCAACGTGATACTCGAGTAACTTGGCTTGTTGCATTTTATACCGCATGGAATCCAACGTGTGTGACATTCGCTCCGATATTTTCTCAACTATCTGCAAAGTATACTAAATTAAGCCTTAAAAAACTTCTAAAAGTACAATCAAACAAAAAAGTCACTAAAAAATAAAAATTATATATTTCTTTCGCAGATATGCATTGGAGAACTTGAGGTTTGGAAAAGTGGATGTGGGAGCATTCCCAAAAGCAGCAGCAGAATATCGAATAAGTGATTCCAGTAGCAGTAAACAATTGCCAACAATAATACTTTTTAAAGATGGAAAAGAAGTTAATAGGCGACCTTTCTTTGATAATAAGGGCAGAATATCAAAGTTCCTTTTTTCATTGGTATGTAATTTTTAATTTCATTAATGGTTTCCAAAGAAAGTTATTTATTTATTCAATTACTTCAGGCTCTCTGCAAATACAGATCTTATGTATAATAAGCCATTTAAAAATGAACATAAAGTAAATATAAAAAATACTAACAAATTTTGTTATTTTTAGGAAAACATAAAGGAAGCATTTAATTTGAATTACCTCTATGATACTTGTAAAAATAATCCGATTCCAAAGAAAAAAGAAAAGAAAACGTTGAAGTCCGATTAACAGCATTTTATACTGTTGTGAATTATGCAGAATTAGTGAAACTAATTTGCCAATCGAAACATTGGTAGGTTCCTGTATAAAAAATAATAGAATGTCCTTCATATTACTGAGTCAGCAATCTTGATGGATGTCATTAATATAGATGTAATATTTTAGTGCCATTTTATTTATGTTTGTATTTATTGTGTTATGTAGTTAAAAAGATGGCAAAAGTTAATTGCTGCTTGAACTACGAACAGTTATATCAGTTTCAATCGTGTACTAAATCTGGTTACAAACGTTTAAAAAATTCATTACTCATTTTTGTTTAATATTTATATAAATCCAGCTATTCGCACAATAATTTGGTACTGCCATATTTACCTTTACACTTCAGCAGAAATATTAATTTTCTGGTTGCAGAACTACAAAGAATCTGGATTAAGAACTATTGAATTTAAAAAATTTTCTTATAAAGTATTTATAGTATAGTGATGTTTTGCGTTGATATTGTGTTCATACATGATTTTATAAGATTTTATTGATAATCTTGTTATGCAAATCACTGCTTACATTTTTCTCATGGAAGCTTTGATCAAATAAAACTTGAAAGGATAAAAAATTAATTATAATTTATTGTAAAACCTGATTTCTTCATATATACATTATTATTTTCTTTATAATACGTATAATAAGTACTTTAAATATTTATTCTTTTCTTACCTACAAAATGTAATTTAACATACATTCCATAATACAGTGACTTATACTTGTTTAAACTTGGGGTATTATTATTTTTATTAAATTGTTAAAATATTAAAACCTGCAATCTGAGTAAAATTTGTACCATGACAGGTTTCCAGGGTTTTCTTTTGTATTATTTTTTTGGTATTTGGTATATTAAGTTTTGCTTTTTGGGGGTTTCATAGAACTATCATCGTATATAAATTCAAAAATCATTTATCGATTCTTACTCCCGTAGACGAAATATGGCTTATATAATACCGATAGTTCCAGGCATCCATGTTACACGATGTGTGGAACCGGATGTTCACGCAAAAATGCATTTCTGGCAGCATTGTGACAGTTAAGGTGGTTCTAAAGTATAGAGCAGTTACTGACCTAACCTCAAAACAGGAAAAGTATAAATAAAGAAGGATTGAAATATTTTTTCAAAATTCTGGCTTTGGAAGGGTGATTCTGCACATCATATGCAATCCCAAACAAAATATCTATGACATTATTTTTCCATATCTCAATTAAAAATAATTTGTTTCCAAAAGTTCTCATTTAATTTTGAATGATTTTTGCTGCAATTTTTTTGGTAATTGTATACGTTACGTAGGATCACCCTTCCAGAGCCCAAACTTTGAAAAAAGTTTCAATAATTTTTGTTATTTATAACAAGTATAAATATACTTTTATTGTTGAAAAGCTCTGTCGGTAACTGTTCTACTTTAGAACCCAGGCAGCAATGGTAAAAAAGAGGACGCAATGTGGTCATAAAGTGCTCTTTAAGTCCTCTTATGCACCAATTTCGGAGCTCCTTTTTAAAAGTCGTCTTTAAGTTAAACGAATCTTGGAGCACTTAAAGAGCACTTTATGACCACATTGCGTCCTCTTTTTTACCATTGCTGTCTGGGAACCCTCTTAAGAACGTATAGGCTAGATTTTAAACGGGAGGTCCGGGTATACGGTCCTTCGTAAAGGAGTAGCGGTCCGCACGCACCTTTATACAATATGTATATGATAAATTTCGGGTAAATAACTTTCGGGCGAATGACCCTGAATCGCATAGTGTAATTCTCTTGACATTTATTCCATTTATTGTATGTATGCTCTGGGAGAAATGGAGCGTATACCCTGGCAAAAATATGTGTCCAAATTCACGCTTGAGTCACTCTTTATATTAGGCGTTAGCGACTTAAAAGTAACATAAGTGTCATTTAAGAGTGAATTTGAACATATAATTTTACGCTTCGATTTTCTCCAGGGTCTCCAGCGGGATTCCTGGATCCCGTAAAATTGTTCAAATTCACTCTTAAATGACACTTATGTTACTTTTAAGTCGCTCTTAACGCCTATATTAAAGCGTGACTCAAGCGTATAAATTTCCCTGGAGAACCCTGGAAAAGATCCCTGGATAAAGATCTTTATTAGGCGTTAAGAGCGACTTAAAAATAACATAAGTGTCATTTAAGAGTGAATTTGGACAATTTTCTGCTTCCATTTTTGCCAGGGTGGGGAGAATCACTGATACATGTGATACATATGTGTATATATGTGTACATATGTCATATATACATATCGCTGGGGGAATCTAAGATTTGGCGCCGCTTCTATGGAACGCATGTAACTCTTTAGTGTCCTCTCATCTCTATGGTCGAAAATATAGTTTTTTCTCGACGTCCGATAACCGAGACGTATATAACGCTTGTTCCTGCGTTGCCTCCAATAAAGCACGTTATATATCTGGTTACACTGGTGTCAGTTGTGCTTATTTTCTTTTATCCTGCCTAAATTCGAGCTGCAGGGCTATTCAATCTCTACACTACCCAGCGAATAACGATCAATTCAATTTGCCGAGTCAGCAAAAAACTTTACGAGTATTTACGTCAGGATGTGCTGATTATCACTATTTATAAAAGGTATATGTCACATGTCATTCTTTTTTTTCAATTTCGCAAACAATTGAATATGATGCATTCTAAAATTGAAATTCGTGAATTCGAACTTTTATTACTAACCTAGAATTTCAAAAGTGAAGCATTTTACTAATGTATATAATATTAATTATAATACACATTCGTTTCCTGGTTAAGGATGTAAAGAATATGTCACTTAAAAGTTTGTTTCGCTATAACAGACATTTATATTTTCAATTTCGATCTTGAGTCACGATAAATAATATATGTACATTTCTAAGGCTGTGTAGAGCGTAAAAAAACTCATGTATATGTTCTAATTTGCTATGGACAGTGGAACGCCCAAGTTGAGGCCTACATTTTTTCTCTGTACATTTGTATAAATTTATAATTGAATACCCATTGTATCTTTCTATATTTATATGCCGACATAGTAAAATATCAACTTATAATAGAATTTTTCAATCGTATGATTATATTTTGTACCTTATTAAAAAGGAAACACACTGAATAGTAATTATGTACTGTTGTATGTATGGATATAGAATCTATAGAGTAATCTTGAGTATGTATATACTTATAGATACATGAAATCAGAGTTATAACAATTACATGTGTACAAATTTCTCTAATTGCAATATTGTGAAACCATAAATGCATGTTATTTTAACTCCAATACGCAATTAACAATTATGGAAGACAAAAATGTAGAAAATCATCTGACATAACGAGCAGCCTTGAAAGTATTATGTGTCATCAAAGTTCTTCATCAATGCTCTTCTTTGAAAGCAAGATGAGGGGTGGGTATTTTGTTTCATTTATATTTTCTAAACATGCATACGCATTCATGCATGGATTAAGTTAATTCATTTTCAGTCGTTTCAGCGCATTTTAATTTCACTTTATTTCGTTTCATTTCGTATTTTTAACTTTCAATGCGTTTTCGTTTACTACACCACCTTCCATATAGGTGAGGTGGAAGTTATGACACGTGTGGGTGTGGGTGTGTGTGCGTGTGCGTGTGATAAAATATATAAGTCAAATTCCCCCTTGCTCACCTTGCTTTCAAAGAAGAGCATTGATGGGGAACGTTGATAAGAAAAGTTATTTGTAATCTAACAATGTTTTGTAAAGAGTAACCTTGGGTCAGATGATGTTGATGCACATTTCCATTACCTAGAGTAAAACAAGTATATTTGACAATTACTACTCGACTATGAATAAATTTTCAGTGCCATCAATATTACCTTCGGTAGGTAGGTATACAGTTATATTTTATATATATATATATACCTATGTTTACAAAAGAATATGTAATGTATAATATGGGTACTTACCCTTAAAACGGGGAATCCCCAATACTGTTCTCGCCCCCGAGGGATCGCTGGGAGAGGGTGGGAGTAGAATGCCCACCGGAGTCTTGCCCCCCCCCCCCCCTCACCCCCCGGTATCGACAAGTTTATAAGCTAACCTAACCGTCATACAATACAATGGGCCTGAGCTGGCTTGCCACATGTACCATAATTTTGCATACGTATAGAGTATAGAGCGTACTTATCTTCAACATTGTTCAAATGCAAAATTATGGTACGGTCTCTTATTCTTGTAGGAATAAAAGGAGACAAAACATCCTTCGAGTTCCAGTTCGCGTTCGATTCTTCGTTGTGCTTATATGCCTGAAACATATTTTTACGTTCCGCATGGTGTAACGCCATATACCTGCAAACACATAAATATAACCGTAATATAACATTTATATAATTGTTACTTGTTACATAAATGTTACATAGTCGCAATATACCTTTACATTTGTGTTTGCTGGGATATAATAGTCGCAAAATGCCCGAAAGACATTGATATTAATTTTTTGTGGATCGTCCCCAATGGATACAAAATCAAATCACATACCCAATTTATATATCCATAAAATATAGCATATGTATATATGTATGAATGTCCCGAAATGATAATTTGTGCATGCGCACTCACACACATACATATGTGTATATATTATGAAGTATCGTTTCGGGACATTCTCGTGCATGTACGCAGTACATGCATTTGGGGACTGTGGTGTTACACGATGCGGAAGTTTCAGGCAATATTGTGACTGTTAGATTAGATTAGTTATTAAGCGGCGGGGGGGGGGGGGGGGCACGGCCCCCCCCCCGCGGTGTGGGCCCCCCCCCCCCCTCCGGGGGGGCCGACCCGAGCTGGGGC